>APFE030718808.1:180579-203227 GCA_000404065.3 Pinus taeda | reverse complement strand
CATGGACCAAAAAACCATTGATCCAATACCATGGACCGAAAACCATCGCGTCCAAAAAACATGTGCGAAAATCATGCAGAAAACCATAGGTGGGTCCGCCCAACCTAACACAGGGTCCAAAACCAAAATTTTCTGGGGCGCTGCCCCGGACCCCATAAAATGGGGTTACGGGTACCCCACAAACCCCCTGTTAACTCTGTGGAAAGAATATAACACAACCCAACACATAACCCTGCTAGAAGAATCTTTTGTGTGGTTGCGCATCCTGCATAGTGTCCTCCTGTAGCACCCTCATGTGCTTCCGCGAGGATCTGACCTTGCTCAAATTCAGGTATGTATTTATGAATATCTCATCATTGCCCATCTTGTAGATGTGCCCCGTGATGACAAAAAAGTCCACCGCATGCACCATCAATTCCTTCCTCTATTGGATTGAGTACTCCTTCATCGTAATCACTATTTTTAGAAAATGCATTATATCTTCAAAGTGTTCATCCATGACGCGTATTGTGAAGGGTTGTGCATCCGGTAGTCCCTCCTCCAAATTTGTTGGTTCCTCGCCTGTCTCAACTCATGACAAGTGGTATGGTCCTGTGCTTAAGTGACCCGGCTTGACTATGACCTCAAAATAATATTCTTGGAACAATAAGAGCCATTTGCATATGCGCCCCCCCCAACACAGGCTTGTTCCCAAGTATTTCAACATGGAATGGTCGGTATACATCTTAAAATGTCTTACAAGTAAATAGTGTTAGTTTTGCTGGAGCACGTACACCATTCCCAACCCCTCATGTTTTGTGGTAGAGTACTTCTTTTCTACTTTGGAAAATCTTCGACTCGCAAATGCGATTAGGTGATCCACACCCTCTACGCCCTCTTGTGTGAGTATTGATCCCAACACGATACACGATGCATCAACATGTACATGAAATTCCACGCCCCATTTCAGGAAGGCCAAAATTGGCACAGAGGCTAGTTTCCCCTTTACGACATCCAAACTCTTCATGCAATCATAATTCCAGCAGTATGTCACATATTTTTTCAATAGCTTTTCCATCAGCGTGGTTATTTGGGCATAACTCTTGATAAACTTCCTATAGTAACCAGTGTGCCCCAAAGTAGTGCGTAATTGTTTCACACTGCGCGGTGCTTCCAGATTTAGAATAATAACAATCTTCGTAGGGTCCACCATCAGGACTTGTTTGTAGACCACATGACCGAGCAAGTTGCCAAAGGGAATGAGGAAGGTGCACTTTTTAAGGTTCAGCGCAATTTGATGTCAACATCATGTATCCAACATCAACTATAAGCTCACTACATGGTGCTTAACTAATCCAAAGATAGTCCAATCATCCAGATAGACCTCCAAGAATTTTTGGATGTGTTATTTGAACACTACCACCACTATGTACGAGAATATCACTGGAGCATTCTTCAGTCCATAGGGCATAATGGTGTACTAAAAACATCCCCATTCCGCTGCAAAGGTTTCTTTGCTCCTATCTTTCGGCGTGATCTTAATCTGATGGTACCCTCAGAAGCCATCCATAAGTGAGTAAGCTTCCTGACCGCCAACATTCTCCAACATGTCATTTGTGAATGGTGTCAGTAATGGATCGTGAACACAGGCATCATTGAGCTTCCTGAGCTCCACGCATATTCTTATGTCACTTTTTTGTTTTCTCTCCTGTACTACCATAGGACTTACCCAATTGGACAATTCCATTGATTCAATAATTCTGGCTATGATCATTTTATCTAATTCATTGTGGACCTTTTCTTTATACTTTGGGTTCAAGTGGTAAGGTTGCTACTTAACTGGCTTTGCATCTGGATTTTGAGTGATCTTCATCATCCCTATGTCGCCATTGATCCCTTTTAAGTCCATGATTTTGGTTAGGAACAAGTCTTGGTATTCGCGGAGTAACTCAATGACCTTGTCTACCATAGCATCATCACAATAGTTCTCAAGCATTGCATACCTCGGCTCCGCTTTTGTGCCAATGTTTACCTACTTTGTTTTTAGTGGCATGGTGATGTCGGGATCCTTAATTAGTGGTCCTCAAACCTCGTGACAACCTTTAGTTTCTGGAATATCAATATTTCGGGGGTTGTCATCATCCTCCTCCACTTGCATGTTATAACATTCTAGAGCATTGCTTAACTGGGTTTCCCATACTGGTTGCAGCATTTCCAATGGCTCCTATGGTATTTTGAGGATGGAACCTTTTACTGCTTGCAGCGCATTGTCAATAGTATCTGGCCACTGGTCTTCAAATGTGAATGTCAACAAAAATCCCTCGCACAAGACATCCCATTTGCTCGTACCATGTCAGAATTCTACCTCAGTATACTAGTTCATGGGTATGACATCCAAGTTATGGTAGAATAAGTGTACCCATTCAGGCTATGGTTCTTCCCCGTAGACCTTGGTCCATTTTGCGAGGTGTGTACGCGGGTCATCTTGTCCATCGTATTTGTCTTCTAACCGTAGTTGTAGCTTCCCAAACTATAGGTGCATCATCCTTCTCCATCCATGTCTGTCCCCAAAATTTCCTTGATGTGTACCCTACCATCATGCAGGTATTGCGCATAGTGCCTCTTTCAATGCATCGAAACGCTCTTGTTCTGGTACTGCACTTTCAAATTTTCTCAAGAATTCATCCGCTGCTGTCAATCCATTATATGTCAACAGCTCTCATGCCTCTGTTGTCGTTCAACGTAGTGATCTAATCATCATGTTGCAATTCAGTGTTGTCAATTTGTGAAACCGATTCTACTAGTTCTCTACTTCTTCGTCTGAATCTGAAGTGCAGGAAATTTCCCACTCCCATGAGATCCTCCCATATGTAGTCAAATTCACCCAATCTTGGTCTCACATAGTTATTTTGTAAATACAATCGAGATCATCATCGTTTTCATCATCACGCACTAGTTCAATGTAGTGTGTTCCTTTGGCTAGGTCTAGTGGGACCACTACGCGTAATGACGTTTTCTCAAAGGTCATCTTGCGCTTCTTCAGGTTGATGACTCTACTCATATTGGTGGCCCAGTCTATTCCTAACAGTGTGGGATATGGATTGTTATCATTGACAATCTCTATTACTTCGAAATCCATTTGTGTGCTCATCCCTTCAATATCAACTGTCACCCCTTGCAACCTTCCCATGGGAAAAATCCTCTGTTGGTTTGCCATTCATAATTGAATAGGGGACCACTATAACACAGGCCTACCCATACGTTCCCATGTTTGCTTTGGTAATACATTGGCATGGAAACCTAGGTCTAGGATTACCTAATCCATTTCATATTCCCTAATCTATGCAGTCAACCTCATTTCTCTTCGACTCTGCAGTGCATGCTTCCACAATTCTTGGATGATGAGCAGTTCCCCTAACCCAGTGCACCTGGTAATCATTTCTTATAGTCCTTTAATCGCCTTGTTGTCGCTCAACAATTTCATGTAGATCTCCACAAAGGTAGTAACCATTGAAGGATCCATTCCTTGCTCTGGTTGATCCCTACCACCTAAAGTGGAGGCCTCGGTGAAGCTCTTCTTAGCTTCCATGAATGTCTTCTTTGTGCGTTCTAAGTCAAACTCAGGTTCCTTTGCAGGAGCCTTGTGAACCCATGTACTTTTCTCTGGTTGCTTTCCATTATCCTCTCCCATGGTCGCCCAACTTCTGAGCATCATGTTTACATTTGGGTCCTCTTCACGTGGTTCAAACCTCATCATTTCTATATTCTAAGTTGGGGGAGGCTGGAATACCCATTTTTCACGCATCTATATTATCAACGTAGGACAGTATATTCTTTCATGATCAAATTGAGCACAATATGTACATGATATCCTCATTGGGTTGGTACAACCATGGGCACAGTGCCCTGGTCCTCTGCAATTGTAACAAATAAACTTTTCACAGCCCCTTCCTAGTCCCATTCCTCCTCGTCCTCGACCTCATCCCTGAAATCCAGTGTGAACCATCCCCGCATCTGGATCGAGGGCTCTCATTTCAGCCTGCATCCTATAGGATGGGGTTTGATCCATCATTAGCTTGTAATTTTAGCAAGTGCACTCTTCATGGCCTACCGACATGCAGAAATTACAAAACAATTGCTGGGGTCTCTATGTATATTTTTGCAACAAATGAAAATTGTCCGTCATGTGTTTCCCTCCTATCTGACAGATCATGCACCATAAAGTAGGTGTTAGACTAGGCCCTACCTGCGCCTTTTGTCTCAACAACATTGGCACTCCTCCTACCATGTAGTTTGCAAACACTGAACAGTGATCCTTGTCATGGCCCTAGCCTTTGCATTTTATGCACCATACTTCCTCATGTGCCTCTAGCCGCAGTGCCTTATCCTGCTACAAGATTTACATTTCCAAACATAGATTCGGTAGTTGTGCATGGACTTGCTAAACTCCCAAAAGAAGGTCCTATATCGGGCTCTGATGTAATCTCATCACCATCTCCAATGCTTTGGCCTAGGTAGAAAGTTTTTGTTGTGACAGTGTCGTCCTCAAGTGTGGTGTCGGAGATGCTACAAATCATGCATGATGATGTGCATTCGTTAGCATCATATTGGCCTTGTAGATTGTACTTTTCAGCCTTTGATCCAGATCCCAGGGGGTCTTGCTTGGAAGCATCACAATTTTTCTAAACTGGATGATTGACTATGTCCCTGATTTTGGCCTGCTAAATTCTCTGTTCGACACATTTTGGATCTCTACTATCCTTGCATTTGGGTGGTCATTAGAGTGCTTGATATAGCCTGTTAATGTGTGATCCTATAGCACACTCACCAATGTAGCCCTCTTAATTTTTTCCTCTGTGACACCTTGTGCTTCCCATACTACTCTTACCATGAACTAGAATCGGTCTTGATCCTCATTCCCTACTCCTCTGAATACTGGTAGTTTTATCGCACTCGCCATATTAAACCTTGGAGGTGGTGGAGGTGGAGTGGGTGGAGATGGAGGTGGAGGAGGTGAAGTGGGTGGTGGTGTAGGTGGTAACCGCGGAATCCACCGATTTATCAAACTGATTGCGCTTCTTGAAGAAGCATTCATGAGCTCATCCTCACTCTCCCACGAGGGTGAAATTAAGGGACTGTTTCCTAATTCTTCACTACATCTGCTCCTATAGATTGTTCCACTCCACGTAGTCACAAAAATTAATTTATTCACATAACAACATCTTAATCCATGTATTCAAAGATTTAATATACTTACCTAGTAGTTCCTTGAGAAAACATCAGTCTACCTCACTGTCACTGATGGTCATGTCCACCACGAACTCAGTGATAAATCCTCCTATTATTTGGTCGAGCCAGTGGTCAATAGCTTGCACTATCTTATCTTCTCATGCTTCCAATCTGTGCATTAATTCTAGAGTCCACACTAATAGTGGATCGAGCCTACACCTTCCCCGGTTATCAGCTAACCTCACGATCCACTCATACAGTTCAGAAGGAAAGGATGCAAAGAAAATCTCATGGATTTCCGTATACATGTAGTGGGCCAACCACTTTTTCTCAGATACTTGCGGAGTTATATCTTCCTGGGTCATGAACTCGTGAATATTCTTGTCCAGCCACTCCTCAATTTCCTTATTCATTGGGTTCTAGTGGCACAACATTACACATCCCTTATTCAAATCCTTATCCTGGCAACAAAACCATTTGTTGGCTTAGTGGGGCCTGACCCAGGTTCAGAAGTGATTTAGCCAAGAAAATCCTAGTACTACTCGCCCTTTCGGTAATGGTCCATGAAGCACAGGATGAGGTCTCACCTGAACTAGTATGGGAGGCTGCTCGAACAAGGTTTCCACACCCTAGGGATATATTGATGAAGTTTCTAGAGGCTCGCAGCATAAACCTGCATGCTTGTGCTACTCCGCACAACTATCTATCCTTCGCGACCTATGCCACTACCTTCGCGCACCTCTGAAAGGGCATGAAGAATGTACTATCCTGATCTCTATTCTTACTGCACTATTATATTAGTGTTTAACTTAGCTTGTAAGTGCCCAATATTCTTATTACTTTATTCATCATTCAGGTAAGTGCGCGTAATCGTAAATAGTATAAATGCATAAAGATAAACAAAAACATAGATGCACAATATTCCAAATCAAACTTATCCTTATTAGTATTCCTTTTCAAGTAAAATCCCACTTACGAACCTGACTCTACCCTACGCACTCAGCAGCAGACTGTGCTAGGCTTTTGCGCACTCAGCTGCACAGCCTCTTCCTACTACTACGACCCAGTACACTTCAACATTCCTCCTATGTTATGACCATGCCTTCACATCTATCTATTACTTGCTTGCCCAAAAACTATTTGTACCCTTAGAGCCTCGCTCTATTTATACAATCCCATGGTCTGCGGACCATGGGTAGGCTGAGACAACTTTACATTATTTTACAATTCTTAGGGCGGACAACCCTATGACTCATCTTAGACTTTCACACTCCGTACTTCACAGAATATTACAATAAAATTGGCCAAAACTCATGCTTTAAGCCCCAAAACCTGTTGTGGGGGATCTCATGCCCAACACACATGATATCATAATAACATAATAACATAACCATAATGACATGACACCCATACCACATAGTGAAGCTTTATAAGACAACTCATTATGGTATTTACATCCATACACATGTGATCTAGGTAGATATTCATTGACACCCATGTATTCGACCTAGAGCCCCCAGGAAATTTCATTTGTTTCCTTAATTGTAGCATAATTTACTATTTTTGGCAATTTTTTGGGTCCTGAACTTCCAGAGCCATTTTGAGGTCCTAAACGATGTTTTTTGGGCAATATTTCTTCAACATTTTTAAACGAAATCACGTCATTAGATGTAGTTTTCAAGGAGATCCTTCCAATGAGGTATCAAATGGGTCAAACAAAGATAATATCACCAAGTTACAACCCCTAGAATTTGGCTTCCTAACCAACCCCAATGGGGCCCATAAACCCTTGGCGTTATAGCTCCTCGGGTTAGGGTTTTGGTTGTTTAGGGTTTTATCTTATTGTTCAACAACAAAAAGACCCTTGATCCTCATTTTAACTCAGTTCAAAGACATGTATTCACCACATGTCTTGGGAGATATAACTACCATCAGTCGAGCTATCTTATTTCCATTCTATTCGTAAGCATAGTTCCATATTTTTCTATTAATGAAATGAAGTGTTTTTCTATTGCATCTATGTGTTTATGATTATATATGTAAGTTGTTGAATTCCTGTTTAAATCTAGATCAATGATATTAGAGAAGTCTTCTCTATCTTTGTTTTTCATGGCATGTCCCCAATGAGGTTAGCATATAAGGAGTTAGGGCTTGATGTGGTTGAATGATTGCAGGATCATCCTTGCAAAAGCCGATGACCTCCTATGGTGAAATAAAATAAAGATGAGGGGGTAGGAGATCCTTTCAAAATGTTGATTGAGAAATCCCTCAAGTTACAAAGGGATGGGATGATGGATACCTAATGAGCACAAGTATTGCAACAAGAATGTTTCAACTCCTGGGACTACCAATTTTAGTTTATCAACCTGGGGTTCGTACAAACTTGGAGGTGACAATGTTGTATACATAGGTAGATGTCATGGGTCCACTCTTTGTCACTACTAACCTAGCAATATACCACTATGGTTTCTCAAACCAGCCTTCTATTGATTTAGAATAATTTTGATTACCAATGAAGGAAGGGGAATTTGGCACTAATTGGGGGAATTGAAATATTTTCTACTGCATTAAGGAAAGACTGAAATCAATAGTTTAAACACACCAGTCGTCTAACTAATTTCTAAAATAGATATTGGTTCAGGAAAGTTCTAAATTAACATGTGTGTAATCCTAATTGTCCTATTAATGCAATCTGAATTAACCAAACATTTTACTACTGTGCATATGAATGAACACAATAACTCTTTTTTCCTTTTTGTCATTTTTTTTGCGAAAATGTGAATGCCAAATATTCTTGGTGATGTGGTAGGTGGATTAGAGAAGGTGACGGAAGGTCAGATTGTTTGGGAGGCAAGTATGGGTCTTCTCTTATCTTCCTTGTTTGTTTTTTCACAAATCGGTCTCAAAAAAAGCCACTACAAGTCATCCTACAGGATGTCCTAATGCTTCCTATAGGATGTCCTAATGCTCCTATAGGATCGCCTGTATTCCTACACGATCTGTCTGAGAGAAATAGGAGTGATTGGGAAGGTGGTATAGAGATTAGGGAAGGTGAATGATGGAATAAATAGGGAAAGGGAGTGGCTAGGACTTCTTCAGAGCTCAAACTAGAGTTTTTAAGATGGCTAGATTTGGTCAACAAACCTAGAAAGTGGTTCTTATGGAATGATGAATTGGTTGAGGGACTTGGTGGCTTTTGGTGATCATGTATGGATGCGATTAGGCTAGGGTTGCTAGCATGAGATCTTCTTGCACTATTGAGACTCCTACAATACATACATTACTAACATTTATCCATGAATCATATGAAATAAGGAAGATTTCCAATCAACAAAGAAAACATAATTTCATTATTTAGTTGCCTAGTTCATGCATGGAAATACTCGAAATATATTGTGAAACACCATGAAATCCAACACAAAGTTGAATATATCATAAATCAAAATTCAAACCTATCTTTGAAAATGAAAAAGATGTTGGCCTTAGTAGCATGAAACCCTAAATTCCATAAGAAATCAAAACTCTATCTTTTTGGGGCTGAATGGGATTTTTTCCTCAAACCATGGTCCCTGAAGGGAGGAGTAAGGCCGAATTCACCCACTATAAGCCCTTTTGGTATTCTTTTACCTCTCTAAAATACTTATGAATCTATGCATAAATGGAAGAAAACTAATCAAGTATACCACTACTTGCAATGAAACAATGGAAAAAAGAATTTTTATGTGATTTCTTTGAAATTGTTTTCTAAACAATGTTATGGATCACAGAAGTCTAAATTCCTTAATGCCAAAACCAATTCAACGCTTAATATATGAAATAACCTAAAGATAAATTACAAGAAGGGGAGCCTTTACTGCTCAGGTTGGGCCCTAACCCAAGATCTTCAACCCTCTGAGTCAAATCAATGCTAGATTAAAGAAATTCTCATTCCCATTATCATATCAAAAAAATCACATAACAATGTTTTGCCAAAAAGATTGAGCTCAAAAATGCTTAGTGCTCTTACATAAATAATTCAAATCCTAATGAGGCTCTAGGCCTCCTTATTTACAGAATTGAAGTCACCAAAAGATTCCTTAAATATAGGGAGTCTTATGTCCCAAACATAAGTTGAACTCGCTCTTAACTGTCAGTGGCTCAGATACCCATGATCTCCATGACTCAATTGCTTGCAACTTCGAGCTAGTATGATTTGATTAATGAATATTCGAATCAGTGAGAACTTTCATGAGGAGGATATATCTCTTATAATATCTTTTTTGGGTTGTCTTATATTATTTCCATGACTAGGGGGTTAGAGGGGGGACGGATCCCCCTCGTTCGTTGCACAGACTACACAGTGAGTGGTTTGAGAGAGGTGGTTACCCCCCCTCTACAGGGTCCAGGGCAG
This sequence comes from Pinus taeda, assembly GCA_000404065.3. NCBI lineage: Eukaryota > Viridiplantae > Streptophyta > Pinopsida > Pinales > Pinaceae > Pinus > Pinus taeda. The sequence goes on along the minus strand of APFE030718808.1, from coordinate 193,629 downwards.
TGCTTAGGGGAAATTTTATTTGGACGCCTATATTAGGTGGGCATACCTACCTATGGTTTTGCGCATGATTTTAGCACATGGTTTTTAGCGTGATTGTTTTTGATCAATGGTATTAGATGCTTTAGCATGTATATATATGCATTGTAACATTGAAAGAAACATAATCAAAAATCAATATCATAGTCCTAGTTTTTGGATCCAGGGGAAAATCTCTGTGTATATTTGTGTTGGTATTGTGGGCCCTGACCCAGGTTTAGCGTTAGTTAGCAAAACAAATCCGTACACTGCTAGCCCTTTTAGCATCAGCCCATAGAGCGCGGACCGAATTCTCACCTGAAGCAGTATGGGGGGATGCTGGAACTGATTTTCTGCACCCTGAGATGGTCATGATGTCTGTTTATACCCTCTGCCCCTACTTTCAAGTAGGTCACTAAGCCTTAGGGATATGCCAATATACGCTTTATTCTACCCTTTAGTACCTTCGCAAAGGTGTACGATTAACCTTCGTGTAACCCTAACCCATGGTCCAAGAAGTTTGACACATCTATGACAATGTATTGTATAGGTTCCCAAGTTATCCCAATTGTTTTAATTATCTTACTACTCAATCAAAGTTGGCACCGTGTAAATTGATATCCTTACCTATGTTTAGTTAACTGATATAATCACATATATTCTTGCATCAAATAAACATTGTAAATTAAACCCAAAATGCAATATAATGAGATGCATTAACAGGAACTAAATACATAGTAATTGCAGAATACTTCTCTTTATTGGTATCTTCCAGTTTAGTACAGACTATATCTGCCCTACCCACACAGCTGCAGGGGTCTAGACACTTAGTTGTTCCCTTCCACCCTCGACCTCTCTACACTCAGCTGCACAACCTCTACCTACGCTACGACCCGATAACACTTAGACTTCTCTACTCTACCTCGCCACTTTCTTCCTTTCTTCCCTCCTTAGAGCTTACTTACTTAGCTCATTTTTATACAATCTCATGGTCCGTGGACCATGGGTGGATCTTTACAGCTGACTTTACACTTTAAAAAAATAAGGGAAGACAACCCTTTATGACCCTTGACATATTCATGCTCCACGACCACAAAATGCAGAGAATTTACAACTTTATTACAAAATTTTCCCAAAAAACAGCTTTTACCCCCAAAACTACCTTTAGGGGAACCCGTTCCCATCAAGCCCCCAACACAAACATGGTGACACACCCTCAAGTCACTCTGTGGGTGTTGAGATCTTGATGTAAATACCTCCTAGATCAACCTGTATGACGACAACCTTAGCGATGTATTATGTGGCTATATGCTTCACTTCTTCCACCAACTTCTCTGTCACTGGTGTTGAACTATTAGCCTGAAGCTTCTACCGAGTCGCTTGTAAATTAGCAAGCTTGCCTTCAATGGAGGTGGTGAAAAAATAAGCTTCATCGAACTACGTCTTGAAGCACGCCTTTTTCATTGCCTCTTTGTGTTGCACTGCATCAACCTGTTCCTCTAATGTTTTGGTCTCCTTCAGCTTTGCCCGTCTATGTGTGAGAGCTATGGTGTGTGTTGTACCTTTTACTTCATCACAGCGTTGATGTAGTTCTCACACCTCTATCTCTAGCCGCTATACATTAGGATCCTCCTATAGACTCATTAGGACCTCGAATGATTGTTCAAAAATCCGTATGCAGTCTACTACTGCATTGTCTACTATCACTATCGCCTCTATGACAATGGTTACGCGCTGCTCCTTTACTTCTGGTGGAGTTGAAGGCTAGGCCTTCAAATGTAAATTTTCATTATGTAGGTTCAACTCCAGCTTAACCTTAACCAAGTTGTGAGAGAATCACACACCCCGATAGAAGCCTTCTAGACATGTTCATCTCCTTCCGCATTCTTATTGTCAAATCATGAACAATGAATTTCACAATCACTTTCCATCTGACCTATGTGATTTTCCCTGGCTGTCATAACTCTCTTTTCATTGTTGTGAACCCTGTGACATCTCCTTGTTCCACACAATCCTCCATTCACACAGTTCCCCCACCCAGAAAATGTAGTTTATAGTCCCACGCCTCCTTTGAGGTGCTTGGAGCACTAAGACTATGCTACCCTCATATAGTAATCTAGCGAGATCACCCGTGTATGGCTTCAATCGGCTGTGATTCATATTTCTTGGGAAGGGATCTCCATTAAATTTTAGCAACTGAACTACTCCATCATCAGAAATCTCCTTAATGACATAAGGCCCTAGCCAGTGCATTCTGAATTTCCATGGAAATTTATCAAACTTGTTGTCATATAACAAAACCAAATCATTTACTTTAAAGGTCACAACTTAATGTGCCTCTCATGCCATGATTTTTCGCGCTTCTTTTGGACCTATTGGTAAAATCTAGCCAGAAATATTTATTCCTCAAGCTCAACAAGTTGTGCAAGGCTCTCTTCCAGTGCTCCGTAATCCGTCATACTGATGACTGCCACTATGCATAGACTAGGAACAATTTATTCCATGGGCATCACTGCTTCAAAACCATATACGAGCCTAAAGGGTGTTTGTCCACTCAACTTTTTCCATGTTGTTAGATATGCCCATAGTACGGCAGGCATGCACATATCCCAATCACTTCACTGAGTGTTGCAAACCTTGGTCAATTCATTCTCTAGTACCTTATTGAATGCTTCCACCATCCCATTAGCCTATGGGTGATAAGGCATTCATTTCTAGTGATATACCTGAAATCCTTCCGTCGGCACATTGATCATTTCATTCAGAAAGTGCATACCATGATCACTCATCAAAATATTTATACACCCAAATTGTGTCAATACATACTCAAATAGAAAACTCACAGTAGTCACGCTTGTACAGTCCTTCACAGGCTATGCCTCCACCCATCTAGTCAAATACTTAGTGATGGTGATAATGTGTCATGCTCCCGTCTTCTTCCCTTGGGGTTAAATGGGTCCCACAAAATATATCGCCCATTTCTCGAAAGGTTGTAGCGTCATTTGTGGGTTCAGAGGTAGCTCATCTCTTCACAATGGCCTGCAAGTCCTTTGACACACATCACACGCCTTGCTGTAAGATTTTGAATATTGATGGAGGGTTGGCCACCTCAACCCTACACTTATAATCTTCTATGTAGTTTCCCTTCCTACGTAATTCTATCCCACGAAACCCCCATGAGTGAATGCAAGGATATTGCTCCTTTCAAACTCTGGTACGTATCATCGTAATACTTCATCATACCACATTTTTTATAGATGTTTGGCAATGACAGAAAAGTCTGCTACGCATACCACTAACTTCTTTTTTTGTTGGGTAGTGTAGCCTTTTGGGACAGTTCGTGTCGTTAGGTAGTGTATGACATCTTCGAAGTGACCATTTGTGACGCACACTGTAAATATCTACACGTCAGGCAATCCCTCCTCCAAATTAGTGCGCACTTCCCCCATTTTGATGCGTGACATATGGTCTCATCCCACGTTCAATCGTCTAAGATTCACAATAACTTCAAAATCATACCCTTGGAACAATAACAACCACCTATAGATTTTCCCCCCCAACATAGGGTTCTTGACCAGGTATTTCAATCAAGAATGATCCATACACATCTTAAAACATCCACCCAATAAATAGTGTTTAAACTTCTGGAGCACATATACCATGGCTAATCCTTCATGCTCAGTGGTGGAATAGTTCTTCTCCATCTTGGATAACCTCCTACTTGCGAATTCTATAGGATAGTCAAATTCTCCTCCACTGTGCTGTGTGAGTACTGCTCCCAGTGCTATACATGATGCATCTACATTTACATGAAACTCCTTCTTCCAATCTAGGAAGACTAAAATCGACATGGTGACCAATTTTCCTTTTAATATATCCAAGCTTTTCTAACAGTCCTCGTTCCAACAGAACATGACATCCTTTTTCGACAACTTCTCCATAGGCTCAGAAATCTAGATGTAGCCCTTGATAAACTTCCTGTAGTACCCAGTATGTCCCAAGGTTGCATGTAGTTGTTTCACACTCCTCGGTGCGTCCAAGTTAAGTATCACTATGACCTTCGTTGTATATACCATCAGTGCCTATCTACAAGCAACATGACCTAGAAAAGTCCCAAAAGGAACACAAAACAAACATTTCTTTAGATTGAGCGTAATCTGTTAATTCGACAACTATCTAGCATTAAGCATAAACTTTCCACATGGAATTTTACCAACCCAAACATAGTCTAGTCATCAAAGTACGCATCTAGAAACTTATGAATGAAGTCTTTGAATGCAGCAACGGATACATGTGAAAAAATCATACGCACAATCTTTAATCTGAAAGGCATTACAGTGTACTGAAAACATTCGCATTCAGCCTTGAAGGACATCTTACTTCTATCTTCAGGCATGATTTTGATCTGATGGTACCCAAACAACCCATCAGTGAAGGAGTACGCTTCCTTGCCACCCACATTATCCAATACCTCATAAGTGACCAGAGTTGGGAAAGGATCATGCACACAAGCTTCATTTAACTTCCTGAGATCTACTCACATCCTTATTTCATCCTTTTGCTTCTTTTGTTGTACCACCATTGGGCTACACAGTTAGATTCTTCTATGTGCTCAATGATGCCTACTGCGAGCATCTTATCTAACTCTAAGTGATCCTTCTCCTTATACTTTGGATTGAGACGTAAAGTCTTTGCTTCACCGGCTTCACGTTAGGTTTTAACGTGATATTCATAATGCCTCGGTCTCTTATTACCCCGTTTAACTCCATAAATTTGGTAGGGAACAAAATCTAGTATTCATGGAGCAATTTGGAAACCTATCTATCATTGTGTCATCCCAGTGATATCCAATCTTCATGGATTCGGGTTCTGCCTCCGTACCAATATTTACCTCTTTCATTTTCAGTGGCACAGTTATATTAGGATTCTCGATTTGTGGTCCCTCGAGCTCGTGGTGACCCTCGGTTTTAGGAATATTAATCTTTCATGGATCCTTGTATTCTTCTTCAACAGTCACGTTATAGCATTCCAGTGCACAGCTTAATTGAGTAGTCTAATCAGGTTGAACCAGATCCAAAGGATCCTGCGGTATCCTAAATATTGATGCTTTACCTTCTTGTATTATTTTGTGAATACAATCAAACCCATCTTCGATGTTGAACGTCATTATGAACCGTTCATGCAAAATATCCCATTCACCTGTGTCATGGCGGAGCTCTATCTCTGAGTACCAGTTTATTGGGATGACATCCAAGGTGTGACAAAACAAGTGCACCCATTCAGGTTGGGGCTTCACTTCATAGGCCTTAGCCCATTTTTCCAAGTGTGTGCGCAGATCATCCTTCCTGTCATACTTGTTTGTCACTCATACCTTTGGCTTCCCAAAGCACGTTTTCATCATCCTCCTACACTTGCTCCAATCATCAAAACTACCCATGTGCATCCCCCACCATCTCGCGGGTGTGCGCATAGAACCTAGTCCAAAGTTTGGAAGTGCTACTTCTCTGGTACTTCTCTCTCAAATGCATCCAAAAACACATCCACATCATTCAAGCCATCATAAGTGGGAAGATTTCTTAACTCTAATGACACACAGTGTAGTGACCAAGTCATCATGTTACAACTCAGCGTGGTTACTTCATGTAGCCCACTCTGCCAATGCTCTAATTCTTCTTCCAAGTTTGAGTTGTAGGAAATCTCGTGATCCCATGTAATTCATCCATCCACTGTCAGATTCATCCAATATTTGTCTCACGATGTTATCTTATATATGCAATCCAAATTGTCATCTCTTTCGTAATCGTGGATTGGTTCCGTATAGCGCGATCCTTCAGCAGGATCTAGGGGTAGTACTACGTGAAGTGATTTCTTTTCAAATATCATATTTTTCTTGTTTAGTCTGATTACCCCATTCATGTCAGTAGCCCAATCAATGCGAAGGAGCGGAAGGTAGGGGTTGTTGTCATCCACAATTTCTATAACTTCAAAATCATCCAATGTGCTCACACCTTAAATATCTACAGTTACTCCTTTTAACCATCCCATGGGGATGATATTCTGCTAACATGCCCTCCTTAACTGAATCGGAAACCACTATAGTGCGAGTCCCCCCATTCACTCCCAAGTCTACTTTAGCAAAACGTTTTCATCTAAACCTAGATCCAGAATAACCTGATCCATTTTATGTTCTCATATTTGCGTGGTCAGTCTCATCTCACGACCTTTCCTTGTTTTATGTTTACCAATCATATGTACCACGTGTGGTTCACATAGAGCATTTCTGACACATCTATTTATAGGTTCCTATAACCCCTTCATATCCTTGCTATCACGCAATAGCTTCATCCAAGTCCCTAGAAAGGTCGTAAGCATAGAAGGGTCCATTTCTTGAACAGGCTTATCTCGGCTCCCTACGGTAGAGGCCTCAATGAAGGTCTTTTTTGCTTCTATGAATGTTTCACGTGTGCACTACAAATAAAATTCAACCTCTCTCGCCAGAGCTTTTTGAACCCATGCATTGTCTTCAGGTTGTTTCCCCTTATCGTCGCCCATTGCAATTCCACTTCCGAGCACTATATTCACATTTGGATCCTCTTCGTGAGGCTCAGCCATCATCGTGTATAGGTTCTGATTTGGCTATGATGGTAGCAACCCTTTGTCACATATTCTCACTATCAATGTAGGACAGTCCTCCATCTCATGATCAAATTGAGTACAATATTTGCATGATGGATGCATTGGGTTAATGCACTCAAAGGCATATTGTCCTGGTCCTCCACAATTCTAACAGATCAGCTATCCCCGACCTTTGCTATGTCCTCCTCTACCTTGGCATCATCCACACCCCTGAAAGCCTATTCATGCCATCCCAAGGTTCTAGTCAGGTGGAGTGTTTCTGCCTAAGCCCTATAGGTGGGTGTTATGGCTATCATCAATTTGTAACTTTAGAAATTACGCTCATCGTGCCCTATTAACCTGCAGAAGTTGCATAACAGTTGTTGCAGTGTTTGTACAAACTTCTAAAGCAAATGATAGTTGTTAGTCACATGTTTCCCTACAACCTAACATATAGCACACCACAATGTAGGTCCCATGCTTGGTCCTTCTTGGGCTTCTGGCCTTAAAGTGATCGGTCCTCCTCCTGCAATATAGTTTGCAAATACTTTGCTTTGATCTTTGTCATGCCCTTGACCTTTACATTTTAGGCACCATATCCCATTATGTGACTCCAATTGAACTTTTATGTCCTACTTCAAAATTTGTATTTTGAGGCAAAGATTTTTCTACTGCGCATGCATCTGCTAAACCCCTAGATTCAGATCTTGCATTAGTGTTTCATGTAGTCTTATTGCAATCTCCAATTCCTATGCTTGAGTCGTAATCTTCTGTTGTGATAGTGCAACCCTTAGCTGATGTAGGAGCGAAGCCACTAACCACTCATGGTGTTGTCCATCTATTAAGTTCATATGAGCTTCGTGGATTTTACACTTCAATATCTGTTCCAATTCCTAAGGTGTCTCACCTAGTTTCATCACGATTTCCTTGAACCCCACAATTGACTATGCCTCAGGTTGAGGCATACTAAACTCTTTATTCAACATCATCTGGATCCTTGCCAACCCAGCATTTGGGTTACCATTAGAGTACTTGATGTACCAAGTTAGCGCACGATCCTGTAAATCAATAACCAACATTTCCTTCTTCATGTGATCATCTATGATGCCCTACGCTTCCCATACAACTTTTACAATGAACCAAAACTTGTCAGGGTCCTCATTTCCTAAGCACTTAAACAAAGGAAGCTTCATTGAATTCACCATGTTGAACTGTAGTGGAGGTGGTGGTGGTGCCAGCGAAGTTGCAGCTGGCGATGGTAGTGAAGGTGGAGGTGGTGTGGGTGGAAGTGGTAGTCACGAGAACCCTCGTTTTATCAACTAAACTGAACTTCGTGGAGAATCCCGCACTACTCCCTCTTCATCACTCAAAGGAGGTGAAATCAGTGGGCTATATTCGAGACCCTGTCTTTCTTTGTTCCTGCCAGTCTTTCCACTTCGTATAGCTCCAAACATCAAGGTAGCTACATGACCCATTTTTTACACAATAACATCTTAGTCCACATATTTAAAGACTTTAGGTACTTACCTTGTGGACCTTTGGAAAAGAACCATTCCACCTCGCTGTAACAAACTGAGGTATCGATCGCAAATTCTGTCACAAATGCCCCTATGATTTGATCGATCCAAGGATCGATAACGTGAATGATATTATCCTCAGAGCCTTCCAGTCTCTGTACTAACTCTGTGGTCTAGACAATAGGACCATCAAGCCTCCACCTTCCTTGGCTATCCACTAACTGCGTGACCCACTCATATAACTCAACTCGAAAGGAACATAAAAATGTATCGTGGATTTCTATATACAGGTACCTATCTAGACACTGTTCCTTTGTTAGCCATGGATTTCCGTTATCCTACGCCACGAATTCATGGATCATCCTATCCAACTAGCCTTTGACATATTTCTTAGTTGGATTCCAATGGTACGATATCATACATCTCTCATGCAGATTCTGCTCCCGACAAAGGAACCATTTGTTGGCTTTGCGGGCCCTGACCCAGGTTCAATTTCATTTAGCCCAAAAAATCCCTACACTATTCGCCCTTTTGACATCAGCCCCGAAGCGTGGACCAAAGTCTCACCCAAAGTAGTATGGGGGGATGTTGGAACCAAGTTTCTGCACCTTGATATTGTCATGATGTTGGTTTATACCCTCTGCCCCTACTTTCATGTAGGTCCCTAAGAATTACGACTCTCTCAATCTACCCTTTATTCTGCCCTTTAGTACCTCGATGAAGGTGTACAATTAGAATTCACACAACCCTAATCTGTGGTCCAGGTAATTTCCCACAGCTACGTCAATGTATTGGATAGGTTCCCAAGTTATCCCAAGTGTTTTACCTATCTTACTACTCAATCAGAGTTGGCGCTGCATAAACTAATCTTCTTACTTGGATTTAGTTAATTGATGCAATCACATATATATTCACAGATAAAATAAAAATTCCAAATTAAACCCAAAATGTAATATAATCAGATGCATTAACAGGAACTAAATACATAGTAATTGTAAAATACTTCTCTTTATTGATATCTTCTAGTTTATTACAAACTCTATCCACCTTGCGCACAAAGCTGCAGGGGTCTGTGCACTCAGTTGCATACTTCCACCTTAGGCCTCTACACACTTAGCTTTAGAGCCTCTATGCTAAGACCTGAGAACACTTAGACTTCTCTACTATACTTCACTACTTTCTTATTTTCGTCCCTCCTTGTATATCTTTACAGCCGACTTTAAACTTTACAAAATAACGGCGGACAACCCTTTATGAATTTTGACACCTTCACACTCTGCAACCACAAAATGTCGAGGCTTTACAACTTTATTACAAAATTATCCCAAAACATGGTCTTTTAGCCCCAAAACTACCCTTGCGGGAACCCCTTCCCAATAATTTGTTTTGTGTATTATGCTCTCACTATTGTTTATTTTCTGTGTTTTAGAATTTGTATATAGGTAATTTTTGTACGGGGTTAAAACCTATATTTGGTATTGGAGCTATTTTAGCTTCAATGGGATTCCTTGGTTGCTGAGGGGTTTTTCTTGGGCCTATGGTAGACCCTATTTAGTGTAAGAGATGTGGGATCAATTTTTGTGGTGAAAAAAGATCAAGAAATTTATTGGTCTGAGTTTTGAGTTATGGAAACTAAAGATGGAGGATATGTTGGTAGTTAAATATTAGTGGATCACAGTAGATCCGGGTACTATACCAACATGAATGTCTAATGAAGAATGGAGGAAATTGGATCAGAAGGTAAACAACACAATACGATTGTGTGTCTCAGATTCAGTATTGTTGAATGTATAAGGGGAAGCTACGACTAAGGCTTTGTGGGACAAGTTAGGGACTTTGTATCAATCTAAGTCTCTAGTGAATAAATTGTTCCTATGTAAAAAGTTGTATAACCTTAGGATGAAAGATGGAGACTCAGTGACAGAGCATTTGAATGCATTTAATACTATGGTAAGTCACTTATTATCTACTTATATTAAAATTTCAGATGAAGATAAGTGCATCTGTTTGTTGTGTTCTCTACTTGATTCATGGGATAGACTGGTTATTGCAATAGGTAGCAATGCAACTGCCTTGCAGTTTGATGAAATAGTCTCATCCTTACTAACGGAGGAGATGAGATAGAAAAATATGGAGAGCCAGAATGGTGATCTCTTGTTTGTACAAGGAAGTGTTAGGATATTCCGACACATAGTAATAGTTAAGTATAACTTGGTCTAGTATAGAGTTAGGTAAAGTGTGTTTCTTTACTATGTACATTTGTAACTTACAATCCGACAGTCACGATATGTAGTGATCCGACGGTTCATTCTCTCCTCGCTATTACCGACACTTGATCCGTGCTTGACACCCGATTGGTCCATGAATTCTATTTAAAGCGCATGGAGGGTAATTTGTAGGTTCACCGTGCATGAGAGAAGCTTATGTAAATTTTCATTCTTTTATTAATAAATTGCCTGCAGTAGCCACGTTGGCACAGGCCGTGGACTGTTTCCCTCTCTGAGGGTTTTAACCACGTCAAAATACTGGTGTATTGATCTGTGATCTGTTTGTGAGTGGTTTCCTTTTGGTGTTCTGTCTCAGGAACTTACCCTGTAAATTCCTACATGGTATCAGAGCTATTTGAGGGCCGCGTCCGTTGTTGATCCAAATCTGAGGCCGGTAGAACTGCATGCGACTGCCATCTCCTAGATCTGTTATTTCTGACTGCTTTCGGGCTGAGAGGAATGCTCTGTTGTGTTGGGAGCATCTGTTCCGGTGAGGAACCCCTTTTGTTTCACTCGAAAAGATTTCCGGTAGCCCGAGCTGCGTCACTTTTTAGATCTGGAGGTATACAGTGTTTATTTGCAGTTTAATGTTATTTTCTCTCTGTTTATTTCGGTTTCGGTTTATTTAGCTATTTTTTTTTACTGGATCTATACCTTTCATTTCTGCGTATGCTCTTTTCCCTGTGACTCTGTGCGATCTGGGCAAATCAGAAACAGAAAGGAAGAATTTTTCTCATGCGTATGCCCTTTCCCTACACCTTAGTGTGATGTCGGAAAATCAGAAATATTCAGGAAAATATTTAGTTTCCGGGTAAAGCTAACTTTAAGCCGTAAGGCTTGTTTTTTTTTCATATCCGTGTTGGGTTTTTTGTTTTTGTTTTGTAGGGAGAAAAAGAGGTTTCTCAAGCAAGCACGCAATCCAAAGCATCCGTGACTAAAAGAAAACAAAGCCACCCCGCCCCCCTCTCTCTCTCTCTCTTTATATTTTTTTGCATAGCTCACTTAGTTCAAAGCTAATCTAAGAGAGTAGATGTCTTGGGTTCAAATCTCCTTTTTGTTCAAAAATGAGCGTTTTTTTTATTTCCGCACATTCCCGCACTTTGCTGGTGCCTTCATCAACTTTTTTTGAAAAGGTCATAACTTCTTCATTTGGAAGCTGTTTTCAGAACCGTTTTTTTTAACCAGCCTAATTTTTCGAGCTCTTTCCATTGGAACACTTAGTTTCAGCATATCTATAAAAATGGGAATTTCATGCCAAGTTATCCTTGACAGCACCAACTACTTCCAATGGTGGTCCTACATTGTGGATTTACTTAGAAGTAAAGGTCTTTACCGAATCACCACAGGCCAAGAAACCAAGCCAAAAGATGAAGAGAAAGTAGCCAAATGGGAAAATAGGCAAGATCAAGCACATGGGTTGATAGGGACGTCCATCTCTCCCGATCTTAGATTCCATATTGCTGAACTTGATACTCCTGATAAAGCAATGGAGCAGCTTACTAAATTTTTTGGAATAAAAAATGAACTTAGAGCCCATCAGCTTGAAAATGAGTTGCTTACATTAAACCCCAATGATTTTTCTTGCATTGAAGATTTCTTGTCCAAGTTCAAGACCATCAGACTTCTCTTGGAAGGTGTTAAAGTTAAGAAAGAAAATAATGCCCTTATCTATTGCATTCTTACTAAGTTGGGACCAACCTACTCTGTGTTTGTTTCCACCTTCCATTCTACAAGAGAAGCCTTCATTTCTCAAGGACATGATTACAAGCCCCCTTCCTTTGATGCTTTTTTTGATTCTTTAATAAGAGAACAAGAGAAACTCTTACAACTTGGTCTTCTTAATCTTGGAAAATCTTCTAAGAAAGCGTTAATCGCCCAGCAGCAACCAAACTCAAAGAATCCTAAGAAGTCATATCCTAAAAAGAATGGTCCTAACCAAACAAGGGTCCTAAGCAATTTCAGCCTCAAAATGAAAAATCATTTCACCAGAATGATAAGGCAAATAAAAACAAAGGCAAGAAGACTGATAGACATTGCAATTTTTGTAATCGAGATGGCCACTTAGAATCTAAATGTTTTAAGAGAATCCTTGGAAGCAGCAATGAAGAAGCATAACATCCATTTGGAGCACTCTTCAACTTCAACTTCATCTTCAGGAATGGCACTTTCTGCATGTGGTTTTCAAGCATCTTGGTCTGGCTATGCACTAAATGTATCTTCTTCCTCTCATTCTCATGAGTGGCTCATTTATTCTGGAGCTTCTTATCACATGGCCAAAAACAAAGCCATGTTTTCTTCTTTAAATGATTGTAACACCAAAAATATATATGTTGGTAATGATAGATCTCTTAGTGTTGTAGGGACTGGAACTGTTCATATATAGACAATGCTCAGTTTAATGATGTATTATGTGTTCCAACCTTATCCAGCAACCTTCTATCTGTATATCAGATAAGTCATTCAGGTGAAGGTAAAATTGTTGAATTTTCACCTCATGATGTTGTAATCAAGGATCTAAGAGATCCTAAACAGATTCTAGCTACTGGTATTGCTGATGATTCAACAAGGTTGTATAAGTTTCACAACTTTGGGTCATCAAATCTTCCCTCAGTATTTGTTGCTCATAATGATGAAGT
>APFE030718808.1:164472-178634 GCA_000404065.3 Pinus taeda | reverse complement strand
CTTTAAGGCCTTTGCTGAAAAACAATCTGGACATCAAATTCTTAAGCTAAGATCTGATAATGGTGGAGAATATGTTAAAAACAACTTCATCAACTTTTGCACTGAGAATGGAATTGAAATGCAACATACTGTTCCATATACTCCACAACAAAATGGTGTAGCTGAAAGGAAGAATCGCACCTTAAAGGAAATGGCAAATTGTATGCTTCAATCTAAAGGACTTAGTATTAATTATTGGGCAGAAGAAATTAACTGTGCAATTTACATAATAAATCGCATTCCTACTAAGGTTTTAAAGAATATCACTCCAGAAGAAGCATGGAGCTCTATTAAACCAGATGTGAGTCACTTTCGTGTTTTTGGAAGTGAAGCATGGGCCCATATTCCAGATGACAAACGTAAAGCTTTAGAACCTAAGAGTGAAAAATGTATCTTTGTTGGATTATCTGAAGATGTCAAAGGATATAGACTTATTCCATTTAAGTCCAAAAATGTTATCATTAGAAGAGATGTAAAGTTTGATGAAAATAAATTGGCCTACGAGCCTAGTTCGGCGCATGTGCCACCTCTCTCTATCTCTTCTACTTTTGAACATATTTCTTCTTCAGATGATGAATGTGAGGATGGCAATCCTCCCCCACCTTCTCAGGAGCCTCCTTCAGCTCCTTCACTTCAAAAATGGGTCCAAGCTACTCGAGATGCAGCAGGTGATCTTGCCGGTGATCCTACAGATCAGCGTCGTACTCGTTCTCAGTTTGAAAGAGCCTCTTCTTTACTGGCTCAAGTGTCAGCAAATTATGATCCTGACACCTTTGCAGAAGCTTCATGCCATCCAGATTGGGACGCATCTATGAATGAAGAATATCGTTCATTGTTGGCAATCGATACATGGGATCTTGTTCCTCTACCAAAGGGGTGCAAACTTGTTAGATGCAAAAGGGTTTATAGAACCAAGTATGGGCCAGATGGGAAAGTTGATAAACATAAAGCTCGTCTTGTTGCTAGGGCTTTTCACAGGTTGAAGGCATTGATTATACTGAAACCTTTTCCCCTGTTGCCAAAATGAACTCTGTCTGTCTTGTTCTTTCCCTTGCTGCCTCTTTCAAATGGGAAGTCCATCAGATGGATGTTAAATCCACCTTCTTGCATGGGGACTTGCATGAAGAAATCTACATGGAACAACCTATTGGGTTTATACAAACAGACTCCAGCCTTGTATGTCTTCTTAAGAAATCCCTTTATGGTCTCAAGCAAGCTCCTCGGGCTTGGTATGCCAAAATGGATAGTTTTCTTTTAGAATCTGGCTTTTCTAGGTGTCATTCTGACAATACTGTCTACACCAAGAAAGAGGGCAAGTCTCTTATCATTCTTGTTCTTTATGTTGATGATCTTATCCTCACTGGTAGTGATCCCAACCTTATTAACCATGTGAAGTCCAGCCTTAAAAAGAAGTTTGAAATGACAGACTTAGGACATTTACATTATTTTCTCGGTCTTCAAGTCTTGTAGTCCAAGGAAGGTATTTTCCTCTCCCAATCCAAGTATGCCTGTGATCTTCTACGCTTTTTTCAAATGGAATATTGTAAGCCAGCTCCTTCTCCCTTTCAGTCTGGAGTCAAACATTTAGTCACTTGTACTTCCCCTGAAGTTGATGCTACCTTATACCGTCAACTTGTAGGAAAACTTTTGTATTTAATCCATACTCGTCGTGATCTTTCCTTTGTTGTTGGCCTTGTTTCTTGGTTTATGCAAACCCCACGTGAAAGTCATTGGAAAGCAGCTAAACGAATACTTCATTATGTTCGCGGTACAGTTCAGTTTGGCATTCATTACAGTTCTGAAGCATCTCCTCTATTGGTTGGTTTCACTGATTCCGATTGGGCTGGTGACCTTGATGATCATAAGTCTACTATTGGTTATGTGTTCACTCTTGGTTCACGACCTATTACATGGGCTTGCAAGAAACAAGCTACCATTTCTCTTTCTTCAGCAGAAGCAGAGTATCATGGTGCCGTAGAGGCTAGTAAGGAAGCCTTGTGGCTTCATCAGATCCTATCAGAGTTTGGTTTTCAACAGCAGCATCCAACTACACTTTGGTGTGATAATCAAAGTGCCATTCAGCTTTGCAAAGATCCAGTTCAGCATCAGCGCAGGAAACACATTGAACTACACATGCACTTCATCAGAAAACTCATTCATGACCATGTTCTTGAAGTGCAATATTGTTCAACAGATGATAAAGTTGCAGACATCTTCACAAAGGCTCTCACAGAGGCGAAGTTCACTAAACTTCGATTTATGGTTGGAGTTCAGGAAGTTGTCACTAAGGGGGGATAGGCTCTAGTGCCTCCTTCCTTCTCCTATTGTGTCATATTTGTAAATCCTTCAATCCTATCCCAAGTTGTTCTTAAGGGGGGATGTTAGGATATTCCGACACATAGGAATAGTTAAGTATAACTTGGTCTAGTATAGAGTTAGGTAAAGTGTGTTTCTTTACTATGTACATTTGTAACCTACAATCCCACGGTCACGTTATGTAGTGATCTGATGGTTCGTTCTCTCCTCGGTATTAACGACACTTGATCCATGGCTTGACACCCGATTGTTCCATGAATTCTATTTAAAGCGCATGGAGGGTCATTTGTAGGTTCCCCGTGCATGAGAGAAGCTTATGTAAATTTTCATTCTTTTATTAGTAAATTTCCTGTAGTAGCCACATTGGCGCAGGCCATGGATTGTTTCCCTCTTTGAGGGTTTTAACCACGTCAAAATACTGGTGTATTGATCTGTGATCTGTTTGTGAGTGGTGTCCTTTTGGTGTTCTGTATGAGGAACTTACCCTATAAATTCCTGCAGGAAAGTCCCATAACAGAAACAAAAATAAGTCATCAAGTGGGAGATCTAAATCTAGAGGGAGATGTAAATCTCTATGAAAACATGTAAAGAAGTATTAGAAATGCAGAAATGAAGGGCACTACAAAAGGGATTGTGAATCTAAATCTCTTGAAAAAGCAAAGGGATCTGATGATGCTCCTTCTGCAGAGGCGAAAACCACCTTAGATCAAGGTGGGGATGTGTACTTAGCTTCTTCAAGTACACATGTAGATCATCAGGCATGGTTGATTGAATCAGGTGCATCCTTTCATGTCACTCCCCATACAGAGTGCTTCTGCAAGTATGAGAAATATGAAGGTGGTGATGTCTTCTTGGGGGATGATCAAAAGGCTAAAATTGTTGGTTGTGGAAAATTTAAGTTGAATTTGCAAGGTAAAGGATTAGAACACTTCCAGGTGTTCTACATATTCCTCCAATGGCTAGAAATATGATTTCTGTAAGAAAGCTGGATGATGTAGGTGTAAACATAGTCTTCGATAAGGATACCTACAAGATGGTTCAGGGAACATGGGTATTAATGTGAGGAGTTCAGATTGGAACTTTGTATAAGCTGCAAGGTAGCACTGTTGTTGATGGGTGCAACAATTCTGTGGTTCCTGAAAGTGGAGCAGAAAATCTAGTGGTCTTTGGAGAAAAGACCATGTTATGGCATCAAAGGCATGGCTATATTGGAGAGAATGGACATTGAATACTTCATGGTAAAGGTATGATAGAAGATATGACTAATAGCTCTCTTGATTTTGATTTCTGTGAAAATTGTGTATACGGGAAGCAGAATCAGGTGAGTTTACCCTCTGGTGGTAAGACGACAAAGTAGATATTAGAGCTTATGCATAGTGATGTGTTTGAACCTGTGAAGGTTTTATCACTGGCTAAGTTTGTGACGTATCATTTATAGATTACTTCTCAAGGAATACCTAGATGTATTTCCTTAAGAATAAACCTGAAGTATTTGATAGGTTTAAATAATTTAAGGCTCTGGTGGAAAACGAGACATAGAAGAAGATAAACGTGTTGAGGACAGATAATGGTGGAGATTTTTGCAAGAAGGAATTTGAATAATTTTGTAAGAAGTGCGGTATAGCGCAATAGAAGGCTACTCCATACACACCTGAGAAAAATGGATTTGCAAAAAGAATGAACAAGATGTTGATCAAAAGGGAAAGAAGCACACTTAGTGGTGCTGGGTTAGGACAACAATTCTAGGCAGAGGTAGTGGAGACTACATGTTACCTGGTCATGAGATCACCTTCATCAGCATTGGAGGACTTATCCACACGAGGTATGGACTGGTAAGAAACTCTCTCTTTCATATCTAATGGTATTTGGATGTGATCCATATCTACATGTTCCAAAGGAGAAAAGAACAAAGTTGGATAGTAAATCTGAAAAGTGCATCTTTATTGGGTATAAGGATGGTTTAAAGGGGTATAAAATTTGGAATCCAATAACAAGGAAGGTTGTGTATAACCAAGATGTGGTGTTCAAAGAGGTGAAATATGTTATTAAACATGAAGTCGAACTAAAGGAGCATGAGAATATAGAGTTTGAGCTGAAGGAGGAAGAATCATACTCTACAGTAAAAGATGAATCAGAAGATGAACATCCACAAAATCCAGTTGTGAGAATATCAGTTCGAGAAAGAAGACAAGCAAAAAGATATAGTCCATCTTCTTTCTATTCAAAATTTTCTTTATCTATTAATAATGATGATCCATTAGTTGTGAAGGAATAAGTAGATTTAAAGGATGGAAAACTATGGAAAGAGGCCATGATTAATGAAATGGCATCTTTGCACAAAAAGGAGGCTTGGGATCTAGTGGAGTTGCCGGATGGAAGGAAACCCATTGGTAGAAAATGGGTGTTCAAGAAGAAGAAAAATGCGGAAGGAAAGGTGGAGAAATACAAAGCTCAGTTGATGGAAAAATGTTATTCCCAGGTGCCAAGAATTGATTTTGGTGATATTGTTTCTCCTGTTGCCGAGGTATCTTCTATTAGATTACTTTTATATGTTGTTGTTGCTTTTGATTTTGAGGTAGAATAGATGGATGTGAAGACAACATTTCTTCACATGGATTTAGAAGAGGAGATATACATGAAGCATCCTAAAGGCTTTATGGTGAAGGGAAAGAAAGAGCTGATATGAAAGTTAAAAAAGTCTTTGTATGGGTTAAATCAGTCACCAAGGATGTGATATCAGAAATTTGATACATTTAGATGGGGACTTGGCTTAACTAGAAGCAAAGGAGATCATTGTGTGTATTTTAAATTAATTGGTGACTGTGTTATTAATCTAGTCTTATATGTGGATGATATGCTCCTGGTTGGAAATGACAAGGAAATTATCCAGGATTTGAAGACCCAAGTGTCCTCCAAATTTTACATGAAAGATCTTGGTGCTGCAAACTATATTTTGGGCATGGAAATTAAAAGAGATCGGGCCAAAGAGGAAGATTTGGTTAAACTAGAGGAAGTGTGTCAAGACAATACTACAGAGGTTTAATATGAAGGATAGTAAACCGGTGAAGGTTCCTATTCCTCTAGGTGTGAAGTTATCTACTAAACAGTGTCCCAAGACACAAGAAGATGAAGAGGACATGTACCGGTTCCCATATGAAAGTGCAGTCGATAGCCTAATGTATGCAATGGTATGTACTAGACTAGACATTGCACATGTAGTGGGAGCCTTGAGTAGGTTTATGTCAAAACCAGGGAAGGAGCATGGGAAAGTAGTGAAGTGAGTTTTTAGGTATTTGCGTGGCACTAGTGATTATCGTTTGTGCTGCCAAGGAAGACCAAGATTGGATAGAGTGTTAGATATTTCTGGCATTGTTGATGCAGACTGGGTTGGAGATCTAGATCAGAGAAGATATACAAGTGGGTATGTTTTTAACGTATTTGGAGGTGCATTCAGTTGGATGAGTAAGAAAAAATCTCTAGTGGCACTATCAACTACAAAGGCAGAATACATGGAAACCACTCATGCAAGCAAGGAAGGAGTTTGGTTGCAGAGATTGTGTTCAAGTATGGGGTTAGTACAGGGAGCTATAAGGATATAATGTGACAACCAAAGTGCAATTTTCTTTGCAAAGGACCCTGCTTATCAGTCAAAGACAAAGAAAATTTATGTTCACTATCACTTTATGAGGGATATGATAGAACACAAAAAGGTGTTGCTAGTAAAGGTGGACACTTTGAAGAATATTGCAGAACCATTGAAAAAATTTGTGAGCTCTAAGAAGTTCTCTTAGTGTAGAGAAACAATGGGCATTGCAGGGTTAAATAAATGACTAAGCTTTCTTGTGGACCCGTGTGGAAAGAAAACAAAAAGTGGGATAATATTGGGTTGTGTTATATTCTTTCCAAAATGGGAGGGTTAGAGGGGGGGTGAAGCCCCCCCTTCATTGTGTTGACTACGTAGTGGGGGGTGGTTATCCCCCCTCTATGGGGTCTAGGGAAGCACCCCATGGAAAATTTGTTTGGAATCTATATTCCGTGGGCAAACCTACCAATGGTTTTTTGGATGGTTTTTGCACATGGTTTTGGGCACGATGGTTTTTGGTCCATGGTATTGGATGCTTTGGCATGTATATATATGTATTGTAGCATTCAAAGGAACATAATGAAAAATCAATCTGGTAGTCCCAGTTTTTGGATCTGAGGGAAAAGATCTATGTATATTTTTTCTGCATATTATGGTCTCACTATTATTTATTTTCTGTGTCTTAGAATTCATATGTAGGTAATTTTTGTACGGGGTTAAAACCTACACTCTCCTCCTTGTCTCATTTGATGTTTTTCCCTTAATTAGCCAAAATTTCCATGATTTTCTCCAAAAACATGCAATCAATGCACATTAGACCACTAGACATACATCTCACTTTTACTCATCTCGTTAAGAAAAATATAATTAAAACATGTAAGAAATTATGAGAAGAGTTGATTTTAATAACCTTGGTTGTCTATTAAGGTCCATCTAGTTACCCAATGATGATGCTCATCATCACCCCCGTACTAAAAGTGTTGGTCACCCTTTGAGAAACTCAATCTATATCCGTGTCCTCCATTTCTCTGGTGGCCTCCTTGACATCCCATGCTTCTGCTTTAGTTTCTTGTTCTTGTGAATAAAATCTTGCCTTGCTCTCTATCTCTTATTCTTCTTCTTTCCTTCCTTCCAGCATTCCTAAAAGAAGTGGTAGATTGAGCCTCAAGCCAATCCAATTGACTTTGAGTCTTTGTAGAGATTGCTTCTACATGGGTGTTCTATTTAGTTCCTTTCTCATTCTCTACTTTTCAGGCTATAAGGAAAGGTGTTCCATATTCTTTGGCAAGCTTGCATGAGGTCATCTCCTAGCAACCTCAACATGTCTTCAAAGTGTGTGACTGCTTGCTCTTGTGCAGAAAGGTACATAGGTGCAAGCTTATGATCATTTGCAATCAAGTTGTGGGTGCTGATGACAACTCTTGGATTGGATTGTTCATCTTTGATCATAAGTGGTTCTGTCTCTTCTCTTTCCATTACCGTTTTCATCTTTGTAGCTCTCGCCTCCTCATGATTCATCTAAGATGCTAAGGGCATAAATTGCAATTATCCTAACTTTGATTTTGGGTCCCACAAATTCAAGTCTGTAAAGCCAAATTGTGTAGGTAAAACTCAGACATCTTTGCTCTATCTTCCAAGGTTCTTTAATCACAGAGATCAATGAATTGTCTATAGTCTTGGAAGGGCATAGTGCCTCTCTATGCTAAAGTCTTAATATGGAATTGCATCCATTATTCCTTGAGATACAAGGCATAAGACTTGGCTAGCATCCTGTAATGGATTTCCCATAAGGATAAATTGGCCATAGCTACCAATTGGCTTTCCCTTTCTTGTAATTGTCCCCTTAGCCATGCATTCTCTTCTTCTAACTAAGCTTTCCTCATTACTTCTCTATCCATTATGCTACTCATTTCGATTCCCATCTCGTTCAATTTTTCCTCCATGTGGCCTACATCCTCCACTCCTTTTGATTTGGAAATTTTCATCCACATATTTGTTCTTGCCCTTTCTTTCTCAAGTTCAAAGAATAAGGGGATGGAAAAATTTTGTGGGATGAACCTACCCACTTAATTGAACCTGTAGTAAGAGCTAAGGTTGGGTTGTGGACTAGGATCTCTGCAATCTGGGTCTTACTTCTTTCTTTCTTACTATGTGATACCCTCTTGGTCCATTTTTTGAGTTTCCTATACATTTAACGGAGTTTCCAGTAGGATGGAATCTTCTTCTGTTAGGTATTTTTGTGTCTCCTATAGGAGACCTTTTCCATTTGATGAGGAATACCTTGTGACAAGCCTGCGAACATATGTCATGAGATATTTGGAAGAGGCTTGTCCTGACCATCCTTCTCCTTGATTATTCTCAAGATGAGATATCTTTTCTTGTTGCTTTGGCAAGTCTTCAATAACAATAGGAGTTCTGGGGGGTGTTTGAGGTCTTCCTTGCCTAATCCTTGTGCTCTTTCTTGTCCTAAAGTATAGTGGGGTTTGTCTTTGTATTTTTTTTTACTTTATAAGTGTACTTAGGGTAGTAAGAGCAGTTGTTGCCTCCAATGTGGGTTCTGGAGGTACCCTTGGTGATTCTTCCCCTTCTTTACCTTGAACTATAGACCTCTATTCATCCTTTTGTTTTGTCTTCTCTTTCCCATTCTCCTTCTCATCCGTGTTTCTCTCTTTCTCTTCTTCCTCTAGTTCCTCACTCTTCTCATCTATCTCCTCTTTTGTTTCTTCTTATGTCTCTTTTTCAGTTTCCTCTTCCTTTTCTTCATCTTTTTCCTCCTTTGTTTCCTCTCCATTTTCTCCCTCTATTTCTTCATCCTTCTCACTAGCCGTGGGGCTTTTTTCATATTCAAGAGCTTGAATTGATCCTTCTACTTGCATGTCTCTGAATGTTTTCCATGTAATAGGGAGTCTTAGGTTTTGTAGAGCATCTTCTAGGATTAGTTTGATCAACTCATGATGGGATAGTTGTTGATGTTTTCCCTCATGCACTTTGATGCTAATATCTATTAGTGATTGAAGAAGAAATTAGGGTATACTTAACCTATTTTGAGGAGGTTTGTCTACTTCAAATCTCAGTTCTTGGAGGAGTCTTAAATGGCATCCATACAACACACTGTATCTCGTTTCACATGATATATATTTAATGTGGTGGTAGCTAAATTCATTCCAAGGGTATGGAAGGATTTCTCTTCTGACCCCATTTTTGTCCTCCATTGCCTCCTCCCCTTCCAAAAAGAATTTATTCTTTGCAATGGTGATGTTTCACTTATCTTTTTTTCTCTAAGGTAACTCTAAAGGGAGTGTCGTGATTATTCTTATAACTTCAGGGGTGATTTCTACTGATAGGCCTTTCACCATAGCAGTGGGATGGGTCCTAGTGAGTGGTATGAGTGAGAGAGAAAAGTCAGTGGCCACTTCATCATCGTATCCTCTCACTCTTTCAAAGAAAATCATCCAATTGTGCCTTGTGAAAATTTATACTACAGGAGGGTGATGATTAATTCATACTGTGTTTGTGGGTTCCCTCTTATTAGAAACCCCTGTTATCTTTCCCTATTAATTGTTGAGGCTTGTATGGATATAATTCAAGAATTATAGTGGTTGAGAGATTTAAATGATAACTCTGCAATATAATTCTCCTAGACTGCAACTTCTATAACCAATCGGAGGATTTTTCTTCTTTTTTTAACTAGAAAACATGGAAAGGTATAGCTCCTACCTCACTGGTTACTATATAATGAGGACAACATTTTATCTCTCCTCCCTTAATACCCATTGATAATCTTGTAGATGACTGCTCTGTATCATGTAGTTCTTCTTGTAGGATCATATAGGTTTTCCTATAGGATTATGTAGGTACTTTTGCACTGCAAAATTCCCATTGTCTCCTATAGATTCTCCTTCAAAAAGGCAGAGGAAATCCTCTTTTCGATGAATTCTAAAGATTGCTTATGCTCTTTTAGTGTGTGAATCATTGTTTTACTTCCTTATATGGATGATCATGTGGGATGGTGTGATGGCTCTCTAAGTACGAGCACCTCCTTTTGAACTGTTGGTCCCACTATCAGTCAATCATTCCACTCATCTCGTTTTCATCTCCCACTTAATTCGTCCGTAACTTAACCATTTATGGTATTCTCTCTTTTTTATCCTTATTTGGCTACTACCATGTGTGGAGTGGTCTAGTTTTTTTCTCCGTGTCCACTGGCCGAAGGTAGCCAAGTTAACTAGCCACCTTTTCTTATAAAACCAAGCCTTACATAATCCTACATTTTTTATCATATCATGCCAACGAGAGAGCATGAGTAAGATAACATACATGTGGGTAAGATTCCTTGATGATGATGCTCGTCGGAGAATGATGTCGCTGTGTTGTGTATTTGTTGCATATTTTTAATTATTGGTTTATTTTGATGCTTGTTTTCTTGGATGTGCAGGTCCTGGAGAGTGATGTTGATGATCTTGCTACTACTGTTGAGCTTTGGAGGAGATTCCTTAACCTTGCAATATCTATGTTCAAGATGGATGCAACCCTGGGAAATTTCCTTGGTGGGATAGGTTGCTACAATATTTCCTACAGGAAACCTACATAATGTCTTGTAGTTGCCTCTCCCCTAAACTTTCATACCTTTCTTCAGTTCTAGAGCATGATGATTGTTGACAACAGTAGAGGATGGTTCCTGTGAATGGTAGGTGAGAGGTATAGCCCTCATGTATTATCCCTTTGTCCTCTGTTCTCACCCTCTTCTTCTTGTTTTTTTCTCTTTTGAAAGCTATATAGTTTATTTTGAATTGACTTATTAGATGGATGCAAGGGTAACAAGGTGATGAAAGGCATGGTGATGATGTGTTGGAGTGGTTATTTTATTTTTTGACACAGTTTGGTCATCCCCTTGCTCTACGGTCACTTTTCTTGGGATTCCAAAGACACTGTAATTCCTACGGGAAACTCATGTAGTTTTTTAGCTAATCCTATAAGATTACAAGGAATCCTATAGAAAACAAGAGCCTATGTAAACTAAGGTGGAGGAGTTCATAAATGGAGGGATTGATGGGATAATGAATAATATGCGATGGAGGAATGAAAATATGCATTGTGTAGGTATTTTTGTTCCTCTCAAGTTGTGCTGATCCTCCTCTTGCTAACCTACAAACAACATTTTCAAACTCTTCCTTTTCCCTCTTTTTATGTTTTTTTTTTCTTTTTCGAAAACAACTAGTCTACTTCCAAGAGGTTTTCATCCTAGATGCTTGCCCGGGGTGCCTCAAAAGAGGTTTTCACCCATAGATATCTTTTGTTTTTCTTTTCTTTTCAACATGATTGGGCCGTCTCGAGAGGTTTTCAACCCAATAGTGGGACTCAGGTGCCTCATGAAGGTTTTCACCCAAGTCTCTTTATTTTTTCCCTTCTTTATTTATTTTCTCCCTTTTTTCCCTTTTATTTATTTTTTCACGGACTTGATGGGGTAGAAGCTGAGAATTCCTCCACCAGCATCACCATATTACTATTGCCATTGATGAATTCTTTATTTGACAAGGGCTTCTTGTAGACCTTCAATCTTTACCTATTAACAAGTAAAGGGATAGCCTCTGCATCAATGGTTCTTATCTATATTGAACCATTATCATGATATTTTTATACGACATAAGGCCCTAACCATCTACTCCTTAATTTTTCCTTAAAATACTTGTATATGGTATCATACAACAAATCCTAATCACCTTCTTGAAATTGTTTGTCCTTTATGTTCTTGTCATGACAAATATTCATCTGAACTTGAGTCACCTTTGTGTGTAGGAGGGCCTACATTCTAAATTCATCTAACCCATTCAGTTGGAGAAATCACCCTGGTGAGATCTAGTTCCAGTTGTGCTACCATTCTTAAGGCGTTGTATTCAAATTCAATGGACAACAAGGCCTTCTTCACATAGATAATCTCATAAGGAGTGAATCCTATAGTGGTCTTCCGGGTGTTGTTGTAGGCCCAAGTGGCTTCAACTAATCTATTTTCCCAATCCTTTCTGATGTTGCTAATCACTTTGGTCAGAATTACTTCCAGTGCTCTATTGGTTACCTCCACTTGCCCAATAGATTGTGGGTGGTAAGTTGTCGATGCTCTATGCTTTATATTGTTGGCTCAACAAATTTTCAATCATGTGAGTTGTAAATTGATTGTCTTAATCAGTGACCAGTTCTCTAGGGTACCCATACTTACAAAATACATTTTCCTTTAAGAAATCGACCACTTTCTCTTATCTTGTTGCTTTTATGGCCTTGGCTTCAACCCACTTGGTTAAATAGTTAGTGCACATAATGATGTACTGCTTTTGCTTGGATGGAGGATTAATGGGTCCAATGAAATCCATGCCCCACTTGTCAAATGGCTCTAAGGTCACTTGAGGTAACAAAAGAATTTCATTCTTTGGGGTAGGTTTCCCCATCCTTTGGAACCAATCACACTGACTAGTATACCTCCTCACATCCTGGTGAAGACTAGGCCAGTATTAACCAGCTTATAGCACCTTGAATGATGTCCTTTTAGCTACAAAGTCACCTCCATAAGGCCTATCATGAAATGTGAGAAGGATGTCAAAGACTTCCTCCTCCCCGACACATCTTCTCAGAATTTTGTCCAAACCTAGTTTGAAGAGGTTGCCACTAATCCAAGTGAATGGGGTTTTCTTCCTAACAATCTTGCTATTTTCCTTGGAGGACAAATTTGGTGGAAACTATGCAGACACCAAGTAATTTTCTATGTCAGCAAACCATGGAGACAGAACCGAAATCGTGAAATGGTGTTCATCTAGTAACTAATCATCAACCATTCCTTCCTCCCCTATAGGAAAAGTCAGTCTGGATAAAAAAATATGCAACGACATTCTACTTGTCGGACTTATCAATAATAGTTAAATCAGATTTGTTGCAATAAAAGTAACCATCTAATAATCTAGGAATTTAATTCAGGTTTATTCATAAAGTATTTAATTGCAACATGGTCAGTATGTACAAATGTTTGGTAACTTGTAATGTAATGCCTTACTTTTTTCAATGAATGCACAACATCTAGGAGCTCTTTTTCAGTCACTATGTAGCTCTATTTGGATTTTGACAGGTTCATACTAATGAACTAAATGGCATAACGTAGCTTGTCATCTATCTAGCCTTGAGCTGCTCCTATTACTTTGTGAGAGGCATCAACATGTATGTGGAAAGGAAGAACCCGATTTGGGCCTTAGAGAATATGCAGAGTAGTAAAATTTCCCTTCAGGGTGTCCAATGCCTCTAAACAACCTTTTGACAATAAAAATATGGAGTCTCTGGTAAATAACCCAAATAAAGGAGAATCTAACTTGCTGAAGTACTATAGTATCTAGCTAAGCATAGAAAATTTTTGACGTCCCTCTATTTTTACAGAGGTCGGACCCTCTAGATGATGGCTATCTTATTCGGGTCGACCTTCAGTCCTTTCTCAGATATTCAATGACCTAGGATAGCCCCTATAGTCATCAAGGACTCACATTTTTCAGGGATAAGGGACAAGTTCATTTCAATGTATTTGCTCAACACCTTACTCAAGATGGAGAGAGCCTCCTAGAATTCACAACCATAGGGTGTAAAATCATCCATATAAATTTCCACTTCATCATGGACTAGCTCAACAAAGATATTCAGAACTACCCTCTGGGAAGTGGTAAGGGAATTACATAGGCCAAAAGGAAGGATCTGTTGAAGCCCTGAAAATTAGGTCTACAACAAGGGGGATACCCACCCTGTCTGGAGATTGAAAGCAACTCCTTTTCCACTTGGTGCTAGAAGGAGGGCCCCGAACTATGAATGGATAGTAAATCTAAATCTAAATACCATTCTGAGAGTAAATTGCCCTCAACATCTCCCCCGACTTCTCCATCACATTCTGAGTCTTTAAATCCTAAGCGAGAAGTTAAGAAAACAACAACCACTACCACAAACCCAAACATTTCAGAGAAATCTACCATCGAACCTCCTGAAGTTCAGTCTTTGATCCATAAATTGTTGAAAATAATACTGAGAGGGGGGGTGAATCAGTATTATCAGGATAATTATTCTTTTTCAAAAACAACTGATATACGCTACTTCAATTTATTAAACCTGCGTATGTACGCAATTATGCAGAAGGAAACCCGCGTATACAGAACATGCTTTTACTTTACTTAATCTTTCTGATGATGATTGTTAGTCAGTGATG
>APFE030718808.1:66970-156285 GCA_000404065.3 Pinus taeda | reverse complement strand
GCTGCCAAAAATAATGTCATCTACATACATAACAAGTATTAGCAATTTGTCATTTTCAACTTTTATATAAAGATTGCTATCTGCTGATCTTTTTGAAAAACCTTGTTGATGAAGATATTTATCCAAACGATAGTACCAAGCCCTTGGAGCTTGTTTGAGCCCATAGAGAGCCTTTTTCAATCTGCATACAAGATTTGGATCATTTCCAAGAATGAACCCATCTGGTTGTTCAATGTATACTTCTTCTTCCAAGTCTCCAATCAGAAAGGCTGATTTCACATCCATTTGAAATACTTTGAAGTTTTGAAAACTAGAGAGAGCAAGGAACATTCGGATGGCCTCAAGTCTTGCAACAGGAGAAAATGTTTCTTCAAATTCTATTCCTTCTTGCTGCGCATACCCTTTACAAACAAGTCTAGCCTTGTTTCTAATTACTTCTCCATTGTCATTCAATTTATTTGGGAGCAAATGTTATATTAAGAATACTAATGAGCAATTCACTTTATAACATTTGCTCCCAAATATTTTGAAGTGCTTTACCGTAGGAGTGATTTTCCATATCACTGGAAAAGTCTGAAATATCTCAAGTTAGTGTTACTTCACAATAAAATCTTTCTCATCCTCTTACTAGATTACAAAGTGAAAAGTCTGGTATCAAACCAACTCAATTACCTCTACTTAAAAGGAAAAGAGAAAGGAAGTCACCTCAAGGGTCTGATAGTGATACTCTTTCATCATCAACATCCATTCCAACTTCCCCATTACAAAGTCAACCATCCACCCCTCCACTTCAAATTGTTGTCCATCATAGTACTGGAACTATAACATCCTCGTCCCTACCACAAGGAACTTCGTCTGCACTTTCCTCTATTAGTAGTTCAATGATGGCTTAAAACCCATGGAATAATCCAGGGGTAGTCTCAATGCATGCGCTCTTGAGTCAGTTACCGGCCCATCCTAAAAAATGGCTACTCAAGTTTAATCCTGAAGTAGGAATGCTAGTAGAAGAACACATAAACAAATTTATGTTATCCATAAATTTAAATGGAGTTACAAATGAGGATGCTGTTGTTAGACTTTTTCCTTATACTTTAAAAGGAGAAGCTAGATCCTGGTGTTTTTCATTACCATCAAGATCCATTACTAGTTGGGAAATTTTCCAAGAGCAATTCTTGACTAAGTTCAGTGATGATAGATGTACGACAAAATTGATCAGTGATCTATCGAATCTAAGGACTGAATCAAGAGAACCTATCAAAGATTTTAACTCGCATTTAAACAAGCTTTTGAATAAAATTTTGACTGCTTCCAATCCTACGAAAGAAGTTCGAAGTGAATGGTACATATTTGCTTTACCATTGAACATAGCGATCTTGGCTGATAGAGCTAACAAGACAACATTAGCCGAAAACATGAAGGAAGTGATAGCGGTAGAAAAACGTATCTTAGCTTTAGAAAAGAAAAACGTTAGAGATGAAAGAAAATCTAATAAGGTTACTTTTAGAGATGATCCTAACAAAAATCAATCAGAAGACCCATTTCATTTAGAAGGATTGCAAAGAGTCTTAAAAACCATGTCTAACGAAATGGTTGACATTAAAAGACAAGTAGTAGAGACTTCTTCTAAGAAACCCTACAAGCCTTATATAAAAAATCCTTCAACTAATTCAAAGCCTCCCAATGTTATAACAAATGCAGAATCTAAAGGAGAAGAAGAGGAAGCTTCTAAAGAAGAACCTACTGATGAAGATGAAGTTGTGGAGTTATATGGAATGTGGGACTTCATTCTTCCCAATGAAGAGGATCAAGAGGCATTACCAGTCAGTACTAGAAATAGAAATCAACTCGATCCTCCACAAACTAGTTCTAAACAGAAGAGTGCAAGCTCAACATCTAAGGACAAAGTTGCAGGTAAGAAATCATCACCAAAAGCAACTCAAACAAGCCCAGTCCAATCCGATTCATCAACTCCATATAAAACACTGATTGTTTCTGATGAGATGGAGTATAATATCATTAAATACATGAATAGAACTAGGGCTAACATTACTTTTTATGAATTGAACAAATTGAAACATCAACAAAAGCTACTTTTGAAAGAGTTACATGCAGTATCCATTGCACTTCTTCCCGCCAATGTAATCTTGAAAGCTTCTGATGAGATGGGAAGACCACCAACTAATATGGCAAATAAAGTTGACCAAAACGATATTGCTTTAATTGGAGGTAGGTCAAAATCCCATACTCCCCCATTCCTTCTCACTTATGAAATTTTCAATAAAAACTTCCATAATTGTTTTATATATTCAGGAGCTTCATCTAATATCTTACCTAAATAAATATATGCAAAGTTAAACGACCAACCTCAAAAATCTGTAGTATGCATGGATCAGCTGGACTGATCGCAGGATGAAGTAGTTGGTGAACTAAATCAAGTTGTCATAATTTTGTCATCTAATCCAAAGGTATGTCAAGTCATTGATATTCTAGTTACAAAAATTCCTGAATTTGATGGTTTAATTCTTAGTAGGGATTGGTCTAAAAAGCTTCATGGATGCTTTGCGAGCAACTGGTCACACATGTGGCTCCCTTACAATGGTAAACAAAATCAGATAAAGGTTGAGAGAGAAAGACACAAAAATACATAGTGACGGAATTGGAAGGAGAAAATGAACGTGTTAGCGCTCAAATCTACCTTAGGCTAAAATAAGGTGAGACTCAAGGCCGCATCAAACCATGCTTAGCCTCGTGGCTAGCCCTACGAGGACGGGAGAGGGCTCTCTCCGCGTTAAACTCGGCAAAAGATAATCAAAGAGGTTCGAGATGACCGAATTGATGACTAATTTTAGGCTAGGTATGAAGTACAAAGAGTTTAGAATTGATTTTTAAAGATTTTGTTGAATTCAAGAGAAGGGAAATTTTGGATGCGGGGATGAGGCACAGCTTTTGTAGAGGTCTACTTGGGGCAAGATAGGCGATTGTATTGATGCCTTAAAGCAAGTGAGATGGGTAGATCAGACTGGTGAGGAGCTAAGGAGTGCAATGGAGTCTCAAGGATTCTCCTTAAACTAAAGAAAACATAAAAGATTAAACAAATTTAAAGGCAGAGCATAGCAATTTCATGGATTCTACCTTAACACTTCACTTGTTTAATTACAGAAGATTTCAATAGAGAAAATGATACACATACACAACTTACAAGTACTGAGAGAAACACACCATCAACACATAAAGCCACATGAATCCCAAGTAGTGCTGCAAAACCCTGTTCTTTCCTTTGCCAAAATGCAGATAAGATATGTACAATATAGTATCAAGCTATTCCCAAGAGTCCAATCCTGAAAATGACTAAGAAAATACATAATATAGGCAAGCTAACACATTCCCTTGCCTCTAGGGGTAGAGCTCATCATCCTAGGAGCTGTTTCAACCAATTCTAAACTAAGCACTACAATCTAGGCAGTCAAAACAACTTGCCTCTATAAGCTAGGAAACCAATTCATTAATTACATTTTTTCTATTTTATGAATGAATCATCTAGAATAGGTAAATAAGTGTCATAAAAACATAAATTTCCAATAACTATATCAAGGAGGGTGAAAAATCCCATCACAAGTCAAAACTAGTCAAACTGGCTTGATTCGCTGAGCTGAGGAGGAAAACTGTGCCAAAAAACCCTGTGCACCACGCGCGTGAGCCCTGTGCATCGCGCGCCTTTCCACCTGCTTTTGGGGCACTTCCCGGAATCCAAATTGAGCTCAGGTTGGCTTGTTGGAAATCCCTAGATGTATATTTTCCAAAACAAGTAGAATTTTCCAATTTTGTCTCCATTTGACCCTCAAAACGTGGATTCTCCCAGAAGTACTTCCTACTGATGCAAAAAGTGGAAGAAATGTGATTTTCATGATGTTTTTTGAGCTTTTGATCACCCAAAACTTGATGAAATTCCTTGGAAATTTCTGAGCATGTGTATTTAATCATGAAAAATCCAAAAATGTAAGCCACCTGTGATTTGGACCTCCCCATCTTATGGGTCACGCGCTGAGCGCGACGCATAGAGCCCAAAAACCTGTTTCGCAAGCCAAAAATTTTGAGACGACAAAATTTTCTCCAAATTTGCCCGAAATTGGAGTGAAGACTCTCCATCATGTATTATGCTCAACTAATGAAGCCTCGGCCAAAACTCGAAGCAGATCAGGCCTTTTTCGTTGTTTTTGTGCTTTGGTCAAACGCCTCTTGAGGATCTTCATTCTCGCTTTGCAAACATGCATGCGAGCCCAATAGTGAGTCTTCATGTGGCGAAGCATGTCCTTGTCCCTGTTTTCATTCGCCAACAACTTTTCCAAATGAGTGTTCACCTGGATTATCATTGATTCCCGATCAATAGGTGTCAAATCACCGGGTCTCCTACGAGCCAATTCCCAGTCTTCCCGAAACTTCTGCAGCTCAGAAAGTTCATGCTCATCTTCCAACTGCTTGTTACGCTGCTCTAAGTAGTTGATCACCCATTTATCCATCTGAAATTTCTTTTGCATTGACTCATTCTCGGCCCTTTTCTCTCGGATGATCTCCTTGAGCTCTAAATTGGGCAAACTAACATCAACATCAATGATATTGGTATCCTGAACTCCTGAAGGACCCTCATCAACGATGGGTATCTTACCCCTATCCTGAATCTGTACCTATGCTGAAGACAGAGGCAAGACCCTTTCCACATGATGTGGAGATAATACTCACTCTGCTGATGATGTCAATGAGACCCCTTCCACCCCGGGTGGAGATAGTACTCGTTGTGCGGCTACAAATAGGGCCCTGGGGTCTTTCTGATATGTCACATATACTGGAGCATCAACATGCTCGGTCTCAGGAATGTCAAACTGCTGTGAAGGCCCTCCTTCCTCATGAACTATCTCTGGAGGAGGGTGTAGCGTGGAAAAGAAATCACGAGAGATGAAATCCTCCCAAGCAATACCCTGTTGTGCCAACTGATGCATCACTATGATTTTTATCAATGCATAGTGATATATGCTCCTGTTCTGATGTGCCGAGGTCTTCCTCTGTACTAAAGGTACCATCCTCTCTATGTTTCAGCACATGAAAAATGGAATGTTCATCATACGTACCCATGTGAAATGCATCAACAAACAAACATGGTACGCATAGAGACGTGAGAATCTGCCCTCACAGATGAAATATCGAATGATGAGTTTCATGAATGGTGCAAACTCATATTTCAGGTATCTGAAAGGAAAGGCTGCGCTCAAGTGTCTAATATATGCGGGCTTGACATATGGCTCATAGTAATACCTGTCCAACATCTGGCGTTTACTCCAATCCTCCCCCACATTTGGTATCTCGGTGGCCTGAGCAATAGTGTCAGGTGACAAAGTGAAATCCACTCCAGCAAGGTTTACATGACCATCCTGTAATTTAAGGACAAATAGACGAACCAGTTCCTGATGATGCTAAGTTGGTGAGATCATCTAACAATATTGGTAACATGGTTGGCACCGAAAACAATCCATTGCAAGTGGGCAAACTTGCAATTGAGCCAAAGAGGTAGGCTCCTCCCTAACATGTTGTCCACTTTTTCAACCTTTTTGATACCTCCGTGGCACATTAAGCACATTGACCTTCGGTGTAGAGTCACTATCATAATCCTGCTCATATACTAACTCGATCTCTAACATGTTCTTTAACAAGAAGGTAACTGGAATATATATATATATGCTGACATAAAACTGTGTGCCAAAATTTGACTCTTGACTTTTTTTCTTTTTATCAAAATGCTGTGACCAAGGGGACATAAATGACAAGGGAATTGTTAGGAAAAGGGAAGCATTGGGGAAATGGGAACAATGGAAATAAAATAAGGAAATTGGGGAAGGGAAAGGGGCATAGAAATGTTTTAGGGTTTTGAAATAAGGTAGGGATTATATGGCTATAGGGGAGGGATTAGGATTTTAAGAGAGGAAGGTGTAGTGTTCGTGGGGATTTATTGGGGAAAATATTTGGGGAATATAGGAAATGGGAAACAAGGGAAATAAGAAACCTTGGCAACAATGATTTTTGAAAACCATACAACAAACTTGGTACTTGAATCCTTATAGAAAATTGATGAACATGGAGGGTTTTGTACACTTGGTTTTCATGACAAATATATCCTAACTTCTTTATATAAACCATCAAAAACCAAAATCAAGCCATGAGTGCAGGCCTACCTGCGAATTTATGCGTGAGGAGAGGTGATTTGAGTGATTTTTGGGCAAATTTCAAGCATAAACTCCTATGCGCCTCGCGCTTTACCCAACACGCTGCATGCTCTGGATGTGCCGCGCGTGTGTTAATTTGCACTGTAAAAAGTTGCCTGATGCGTCGCGCGCCTCTTGTGCACCGCGCGCCTATCCTGATGCGCCGACCGACTTGGAACTAACCCAAACTGCTCACAAACTTGCAAAATCACCTTTGAACGATGCTCTTGGCTCTCAAAATGTGGAATGGGTTGCAAATGAGGAGAAATGACTTGATATAGGCTCCCTTTTAATTTTGCTTAATGAAAACCCATTTTTCTTATGTTTGGTTGTTGACACTTTTTCAAAATTAATAGGCTCTGACGATTTTGGTTTCTTTCATAAAATAGGTTGAAATGATGATTTTCTCTGATAATTTTTTGCAGGGATAGCTCTGATATGCTTCAACAAAGGAGACCAGGGTTGCACTTTGAACAATTGAAGAACTGAGAATTTTGACAATTTTTACAAAAATGAGGTGGCGACTTGTCTTCAAAACAGAGTTTTGAAGAAAAGTCCTTATTCAGCTGTACAATGGTGAGAATTATTGAAGTGATGATCTATCAAAGACATCCCTTTGGCCTGCTAGTCTTCTAAGACTTTTCAAGACTAAATTGACTCAAACCCTAGACCTAGA
This sequence comes from Pinus taeda, assembly GCA_000404065.3. Lineage (NCBI taxonomy): Eukaryota > Viridiplantae > Streptophyta > Pinopsida > Pinales > Pinaceae > Pinus > Pinus taeda. The sequence continues at coordinate 149,358 of APFE030718808.1, read as the reverse complement.
CCTAAAAATTTAAAATATGACTATAAATGACTTGTGAAGCTTTATGACTTAACCTGAACCAGCAGTGACATGTACGAGGGGAATGAATGACACAAACCACTGCATCAGATTTATGGCATGCGTAATGAAATGCAACTGATCAAAAGTGGTGGGACACCTAAAACATGAAATGCAAAAAAAAGCTTTTGATCTCTGATGGAGGGATAACTAGACCGACTCTAACAGAACCTATAGCATACAACAACAATATAATTGGAAACTATTCTATTGACTCTTTCTTAGCAAATATTAATGCTCATACTTCACCTTAATTAGAACATTATATTTTGTCTCAAGTAGAAAAAATTTCTCAAATAGATAGTTCTAAATGCATTAATTTTGTAGATAGTCCTGTAAATAACTCTTTATTTTGGAAATTATTTTTTGACGGATCTAAGTCTAGTGATGGAGCAGGAGTAGGATGTGTATTAGTTAGTCCATAGGGGAATAAAACTATGCTAACATGTAGACTCAAGTTCGATTGCTCAAACAACGCTGTAGAATACGTAGATTTAGTGCAAGGACTATACAAGGCAATCAGACTAGACATCAAGTATCTACAAGTCTTTGGAGACTCTGAGATTGTGATTAAACAAGTACTAATACTATACATTGTCTATCAGGTCATTTAAAGCATTACCATTCTTTAGTGCAAGATGTAACTGAAAATTTTATAGCAATCAATATTTCGTCCATTCCTAGACTCCAAAATGCTAGTGCTAACCTCCTAGATAATGTAGCTTCCAAGATCATTCCCTCGAAAGACTATAGCCTAGACATATTCTCAATCAAATTGATCTTTAGGCCCTCTATCCCTGATAATGTTACCAACTAGAGAATTTTTAACGATGATCCTAATATTGTAAGTTTCCTAACATTAGAAGGATCTTACACTAATTAGATAATTGATGAAGACCAACATGACAGGTAGATACAACAAGAGAGCACTAATAATGCCATACCAAAATCTGTAGTCAAGTTAGAAGACCTATATGATTTGAAAGACTGATTTAAAAGGTCTACCAATTCAAAACTTTAGAGTTCAACTCTGAACTATGAATTAGTAAATCTAGGAATGGATACAAAGCCACAGAATATCAACCTAGGTCTTGGCCTAGCCCCAGAAGAAAAATTATCCTTTGTTCGACTCCTGAAATAGCATAAAATTGTCTTTGCCTAGAATTACGATGACCTTAAGACTTATGACACTTTAATTATTCAGCATACTATACCACTAATAGCTGATGAAAAACCTGTCCAGTAAAAGCTGAGGAAGATTCATCCTAATTTGGAAAGTCAGATTAAATTTGAGCTCAATAAATTATTGAAAGGCAAAATTATTTTTCCCGTTTGAAATTCTAGATGGGTTTCCAATATGGTCCCAGTCAGGAAGAAAAATAGAGACATTAGAATTTGTATTGACTTTCAAAATCTTAACAAATCCTACCAAAAGGATAATTTTCCCTTGCATCTTATGGAACAAATATTGCAAGCAATTTCACGATCAGAATTAATGTTCTTTTTAGATGGTTTCTCCGGTGACAACCAGGTTTTGATCCATCCCAACGATCAGCTAAAAACCACATTCAGAACCAAATGGGGTACTTATGCATATCAAAAGATGCCTTTTGGGCTGATCAATGTTGGTGCCACATTTGAAAGGGCCATGGATATCGCATTTATGGTATTAGTAAATAAATCAACGATGATTTACTTGGATGACATAACAGTATATTCTAAAAAACATGGTAATCAGTTCAGAGATTTAAAGCAAATTTTCCAATGTTGTCAAAGGTATGGGATTTCAATTAATCCAAAAAAGTCCTTTTTTGCACTAAGTGAAGGAAAACTTCTTGGATTTATAGTGTCAAAATTTGGAATCCATATTGATCTTGATAGAATTAACAATCCTTCCTCGGACAGATTAATTTTTTAAACACTTTGTTCTAGACTTCTCAAGAATTGTGTCACCATTACAAGCAATGATCAAGAAGAATTCACTCTTTAAATGGGTCCAAGAAGAATATGAGGCATTTAATCTGATTAATCAAGCAATTGTCAATGCCCCATCCCTAGCAACTCCAAATTTTTCCGATCCTTTCATTTTTTATACATTTGCCTCTGAGAAACCATATGCTGCAATACTCACTCAAGTCAACCAAGACAAGTCAAAAGCCCCAATTAGTTCAAATTTGCAAGGGGCTGAATTAAATTATTCTGACATTGAGAAATAATCTTATGCTTTTTCAAAGCAATCAAAGATTTTAGACCCTTTTTTCTTAAAACCCATAAGAAAAACCATAGTACTGTTTCCAACGGTAAGAAATCTCTTAGTACAAAAAGACGTGGTTGAAAAGAGAGGAAATTGGGTCACTTCCCTACAAGAATATGATGCTGAGATCAAGCCAGCAAATATTGTAAAAGTTCAAGGCTTTTGCAAGATGTTGGCTGGAGCATCGCTTATTTTTGAACTAACATCTCCAAATCAAGAGGTACAAATCTATGAGGTAAGCCTAAACAATATTGATTCTAGATATGCTGACATCATATTTTATCTAAAAAATGGATATGCTCCTTCAAATATAAATTATACAAAGAAAAGAGCTCTAAGATTGAAAGCCAAGCATTATCAACTCGTAAATGATGTGCTTTTTAGGATGAATTATGATTCTATTCTTACTTGATGTCTTAAGAAATCTGAAGCTAAAAAGGTGTTGCAGGAACTCCATGATCGACTACCAGGTGGGCATTATGCGGGAGATGCTACAGCACATCAAATTTTGTGCACAGGACACTATTGGTCTACACTATTCAAGGATACACATAGCTATGTAAGGAATTGTCAAGTTTGTCAAACTACTACCAGAAGACAGAAGAAATCGTCATTGCCATTACAACCAGTCAATATCGATCAACCATTTGATCAATGGGGTTTGGATATAATAGGTGATGTCATTTCTCACTCTTCTAAATAGCACAGGTACATCCTTATAGCTACAGATTATTTTACTAAATGGGTAGAAGCAGTTCCTCTCAAGAGAGCTAATGTTGAACATATCATTGATTTCATAGATTAGTTCATAATCACCAGGTTTGGTCTACCCTCTAATTTAATGTTCAACAATGCATCATATTCTTCTGGCAATGCTATGAGTGAATTTGCACTTAAAAGAGGTTTTAAGCTTAAAGATTCTACCAATTATTACCCACAAGAGAACGGGTTGGCCGAGTCAATGAATAAAAACTTAATGAGAATCATTAAGTGAACCATTGATCAAAATCATAAAAATTGGCACAAATCTTTGATGTATGCTCTATGGGCAAACCGAAAAACTCAAAAAGACTCCATTCGCACCTATTCCATTAATTTAGTTTATGGGAAAGAAGTAGTTCTCCCAACTCATCTAGTAATTCCTTCTCTGGCCTTAGTTCAATTTATTGACGAAACACCAACTTCATCTTTACAACTAAGGCAATTGCAAATTCTTAAGCTAGAAGAGCAACGAGAACAAGCTAAAATTACACATGCTCATCATCAAGCATTAGCAAAGGCTTCCTTCGATTCAAACATGGTATCTACGAAGCATTTTCAAATTGGAGATTTTGTATTGAAATGGGATAAGGCTCACAAAAAAAAGCCAAGCATTCTAAATTTCAACGAATGTGGCTTCGACCATTCCAAATTATTGAAATCATAGGTCCATCAACTTTCATGTTGCAAGATTTAGCAAGGAAAAGGGAATCCTTACCTGTTAATGGGAAGATCCCTAAAAAATACTTTCCATAGAAGATGAACTCTTCTATTTTTGCAAATTATTTTTTATAGCTTTATTTTGATAATAAAACAACCTATAATGTTTACCTTTTGAAATTCACGAAAAAGATTAGTGTCTCTTTTAGATTTTGTTTTTCGCTTGTAAAAAGAGAACATCTTGATATGGTTTGGTGAAACCTCTGCCATCGGGGAAGCAGCTACCATGGCACGCACTATCCTTGTTGGCCATGTCCATGGAAGGGCGTGTTCGGCTACTCGTCTCATGCAATGGGTGAAGGAAGTATGCGGAGGTGTACTCCATGAACTACCAGAGGTTCAAGTTCTACCTAGAGGCCAATTTTCTCTTCACTTTGCAAAGGAGGCCTGCATTGACCTCGTGCTCGACAGATACTGGCACATTGAGATGGCACCGGTCCTGCTAAAGAGATGGAGCCCTCTATTTGATTCCGAGAGAGAACAAATCGGGGCTAGTCCATTATGGGTATGTCTGCCTGGTCTCCCTTTACAATACTGGTGTGAGGAGGTTTTGATTCGAATAGGAAATGCTCTAGGGAAATATCTTGATCATTACAAGACCTATGTGGAATCAAGGAATAGAACACTCACTCGCATACTAGTATATCTGGACACCCGCAACGGGCTAGAGGATAAAATCACTCTACATTGGGGGAACTACATCAGGGTTCAGCTATTGGAATACGAGGGGGTTCCTTTTCGATGCTGCCAATGCCACATGGTTGGGCATCTATTTAAGGATTGCCCCCTCAACAAGAAGGAAAATGATACTCCCACACCTACTGTACCCTCCAAGACAGCAGTATGGGCAAATAAGCGTACTCCTACTCCTGGTCCGGCGCCCTCAGCTAATACTGAACAACAGGCAGCGGTCCCTATAGTCAAACTTCTACCCACTTGGCGGAATAGAGGGGTGGGTGAGGCGACCCTAGCACGCAGACTTGATAGATTTATCATGAAAGGATTCCTTATTCAACAACTGCATCAATATAAACAATGGGTTAGAGCTGGTGGCATATCAGACCATTCCCCGATATACCTAGAGATCTCAGGTCCTTTTCAAAAACCAAAAGCCCCCTTCAAATTAATCACACTTGGCTACAGGACCCATCTTCTATTCAAATGGTCGCAGACTTCTTGGTTGAGAATCCGATTGACAGAACAGACTCATTAGCAAAAGGATTTTGCACCAATCTAGCCCAACTAAAGCATCTGTCCATAAAATGGGCCAAAGAAAAGTATAAGAAGGATAATACGGTCCTACTGAACATAGAGGCTGAGCTCTGCGCCCTAATGGATGAAAGAAGTCTGTGGTTTACTACTGCTGAAGATAAATCCCACCTGGTAGAACTCAAAAGACAAAAATCTGAGATATTAAAATATAGAGAGGAATCTATTTGATTGCGTAGCAGAGCTATATGGTTAAAGGCTAGGGATGATAACACACGGCTTTTTCACAATTATGCATAGGGCAGGAAAGTCACTAATACTATATGGAGCATTCCGAATTCGGAAGGAGGTGTGGCTGATACATTCAGCAAGCTATCTTACCTGCGATCATCACACTTTAGGAATCTCTATAAAAACCCTCCAGGCTCGACTCTTGCTGACATTATAAATATTGCTGGTCATTTCCCCAGGTTTGTAAATGAGGATGAAGCAGAGACCCTCTTTGACCCTGTGACTCCTGGGGAGCTTGAGGGAACTTTGAAATGGTTCAAAAAGGATAAAAGTCCAGGTTCAGATGGTTGGACCATCTAATTTTACCTTACTTTCTATGAACTGCTCAGCCATGATCTGCTAAGGGTAGTGGAGGAATGTCGGGTAACCGGATCAATGTATAATGCTATCAACACAACTTTTATCGCTCTCATACCCAAATCGGACTCCCCATCATCTTTTGATGATTATAGACCCATCTCTCTATGCAATTGTCTCTATAAGATCATCTCCAAGATCATTGCTAATCGTCTCTGCCCTATCCTGTCTCGACATATTTCTCCTCAACAATTTTCTTTTCTTGATCACCGCCAGATCCATGAAGCTATTGGCTTGGCCCAGGAAGCCATCCACTCCATTTGGACCGAACACCTAAAGGCCATCACCCTAAAGATTGACATGGAAAAGGCTTTTGACCGTGTTAGCTAGCTATATATTAAATGCTACTCATCCACTTAGGATTCCCTCACAACTTCATCACTTGGATCATGGCCTGTATTACCACTCCAACCTTCAGCGTGCTCATTAATGGGTCTATCACATTTCTTCCACTCTGAAAGAGGGCTCAAAGAGGGTTGCCCTCTTTTTGGTTGTCATGGATGGCCTCTGTCAGTTGATTGCATCAGCTAAAAGGGATGGTAACCTTGGTGGACTCAAGATATCAGATGATTTCTATCTCACCCATCTCCTATTTTTGGATGACGTTACTATTTTCCTCGATGGTAGTATCAGGGACTCCCACTCCTTCTCGAAGATCCTATATCATTTCTCATCTGCCACTGGCATGCTAGCAAACCACTCAAAATCCTCCATCATTTTCACCTGCACCTCCATTCATGAGTCCCAGTATGCCCACCGCATGTTTCCTTACGGCATCACCTCGCTTGATTGTGGTCTAAAATACCTAGGATACTGGATCAAGCCTGTCAATCAGAAGATAGCTGATTGGATTTGGCTTGTATCGAAACTGGAGAAGAGGCTAAAAATTTGGAGTCACAGATACCTATCAAGAGCCGGTAGGCTTGTACTAGTTAAATCTGTCCTTGAGGCCACTCCTGTTTATTGGATGGCACTTGCCTGGATACCCAGAAACATCTTGAACAGGCTTCATCAAATTTGCAACAGATTCCTATGGAATGGGAATCATGACGAGAGGATATTTGCCTGGGTGACCTGGAGTAGGATAGCCTTGCCAAAGAAATGGGGAGGTTGGGGCTTGAAAGACCTGCCTCTCTTCGCTCAGGCACTTGCTGCCAAAACGGGTTGGACCTTGCTCACGGGACAAAACCTTTTGACTAGCATCACATATCACAAATATATATGGCCAATGAATATCATGGAATGGATTATATTCCCAAACTGGCCCAAAACTGGCATCTCAACAGTCTGGAAGGCACTTCTTCATTCATTGCCTCTTATTAGAGACAATCTGATCTGGAGAATAAATAATGGACAGTTGGCTCACATCGGCATTGACCCATGGATTGGGAGCAGTGGAAGACATGATTTAAACAAGAATCTTATACAATATACACTCCCAGGACATCAAGGTCTTTGCAAACATTGTGGACCCACTTAACACCACCATTCTCACACAAGGATGGAAATCCGCACATCAAATCAATCTGCCCCAATGCTAGCACTTACAATGGAATGAATATATAACAACTCTTCATGAATCTGACATTAGAATAAAAGAGGGATTGGATGAGCTCATATGGAAACAATCTGACAGGGGCATATACTCTCCAAAGGGGGGCTATCAAGTGCTGATATCTCACAAAGTTCCAGACTTGATAACTTTTTGGTGGAAGTTCAATTGGAAACTTACAGCGACACCCCGAGCCAAATTATTCTTCTGGTGCATACTAAAAAATGAAGTCCCCATCGGGGAAAATCTAATACACCATGCCATCCACGGGCCAACATGGTGTACACTGTGCAAAAATGATGTCGAATTGACAATACACCTCTTCCTGAAGTGTACTACCCTAAAGGAACTATGGCAAAACATATCAGCTACGATTCAATTCATAGGAACCTGCGAAGGGAAATATTTAAACAGAGCTTGGGGAGATTGGTACCACCGAAACAAGGGGTCCAAACTGGAGAGCCTCCCTCTTATTATAAGTTGGCATCTATGGTTGATGCGGAACCAAACCATTTTTGATGGCGAAATTGCAAATTGGCCACACATATATGCACAAATTATATCAGATTACAATGATGCACCAGAACCACCTCAACCTCGAGCCACAAGGCCCCGCGACCCACCACTCATAGACAAAAATATCCCATGGGAATTCTTTGATGGCGCAGCCAATCAGTAGGGGTTCAGGGGCAGATTTATCCTCTACATGAACGAATAGCACTATTATAAAGTCTGAATGGGTCTGTGGATTGTCTCAAACAATTTCAATGAGCTCATTACACTTCGTCACCTCATGCATTTCTCATTGGGCCACAATTGCATGAACATTCATATATTCGGCGATTCAAAGATCATCATAGACTAGTTTAATGATGCAACTGCATGACACACTCACACACTCAGCAATATATTGGATGAAATAAATATTATGAAGGAACATTTTAATGATATATCTTGTAATCATATTTACAGGGAACACAACAGAAGTGCTGACGAATTATCCATGGTGGCCACGACACTACCCCGAGGAGAGTGGATGATCCAGGAGCAGCGAGGGTCTAACGCTTTTCAATATTATCATCAGCCACACATAGAACCTCAATACCACAGGGAGAATAGCCCATGAACTGCATATCTGAAATAAATTTTTGAAAAAAATGTACATCGCTTTGATACATTTTTGTATACATTTTTGGATGGAAAGTATATAATTGGCCCTTCGTGGCAATATGTATATAAAACAATGAATCTAAATGACCATCCTGTGTGATGAACTAGAATAATAGGCTGATATTTTTTGCTGAGCCAATCAGGTCAATAGGTTCTAGCATATGCATCTCGATGCATCTAAAATATGTCATTTTTGAAAGTGTAAATGAAAGATTACGATTTTCCAGGGGAAAAAAAACTAGAACTGATCTAGAAAATTGATCATTATTATTGAAAGATAAGTCAAATGCTACAAGCCTGAAAATTTTACTAGTTTCATCCTTATGAATTTTGATAGAAACAAACTTTAGTGTGAATTTCTTTTATATGAGACATGGAAAGCATCAATAACAAAACAAAAGTTCTCTGTAGAAAAGTTGTCTCCAAAAAAATCTTTAATTATCGTCCAGAGCTATTCTTAAGGAACCAATGACTTCCTCCCCACCTAGGGAATTACGAGTTTCAAGGAGTAATCCAATGATACACTATAGACTTAAAGAATAAGAGGTCTCATCACGAGCCGACTTATCATGATCATAGATATTATAACTTGCTAACATTGCCAAGACTGCATACCGAAATAGGGTAATGACTCAAGATTATTGCAATCAAAAGACAAGGGGTCTCATCACAAGCCAGCTTGTTCAGCAAAGTTATAAATAAAGTGAATGGAACTGCCTTAATTTGGCTACCAAACTAGGACAATGTTCTTTAAGAATTAAAAGAAAACAAATAAGTGTGGATCTGGATTTATCTTTGAAAATTGTATTTTTCTCCAAGTAGGATACAGGTTCATTGCTGGGTAACAAGCAACCCTGTCGAGGCTATGAATGCATGCTAGCAGCAGAGGCTCTACCTATGACAAATGAACATACTTAAAACTGATCTACAGAGATTTCTTTGTTTTTATCTTTATAGAACTAAGTAATGGCTGATGTAAATACAATGACTAGCTTTTGGAAGAAAAATGATCAGAATTAGCACAAAAGAAACAAACTACCATTAATGGCTAAAATTATTATGCACTCTGTTAGTGTCAGCCTTTGCAGCCTTCCTCCAGTGATCAAACAAGCTCTTACAAAATGATTTTAAGGTGTGAAGGTCAAATTTTGTCATTTCAGTGAGCCTTCAAGCAAAATTTGGTCACTAGGCATTAGATCTAGGGTTTGACTTTACTCCTTTCAAAGTTGTCCAAATGTCGGTCCGTGTCACCATTCAGCTGAGTTTACCATCATTTAGAGGGTTTTCATCATCATGTCAAGTTCCACTCGTTCATTTGACATCTTGTTCATGTGTTAGTTGCACCTCGGTAAAGTTCATTTCCCTCTCCTAAGATTTTGATGGCAATTTCTCTTGGAAGGTCAAATCATTAGTAAAACTTGTATCGTGATGTTCATACACCTTCCCCTATCCTTATTTTACCTTATTAAATAGTTTCCATCACTAAGATCTCCTAATTTACTCGTTTTTGTACAAACCCTAGTTTCTTGCTACAAACCCTATTTTCTAGGCTAGGCCTATGTTTTTCCCTTTTGGACCCCTTCCCCTTACTCAATATTTCAAATTCCACTTGTCTCTACTTCCTAACATCCCTCCCTACTTCTAAAAATTTTCTCAAGAATTTAGAAGCCCCATATCCCCTTCATTTCGATTCATTTCAACAAATCCCTTGTTCCACACATCGGGCTAGATTTTACTCAAATGATGTTTCTAACCAATATAATATGAATTTGGAACAAGGGAGAGAGGGTTTTGTCCAAAACAGGCCAAGGAAGAAAAACCTCCTTCACTTTTTACACAGGTGTCATGGTTTTAGAGACATGTCAAAAATACAATTGCCTTGAGAGAATTGATGCACCTACAAAGCGACTTTAGGAAAATCAAATTTTCTCCTATCTTGGTTGGCAAAATGACTTTCTTGATGAGTAAAATGATAACTAGACACAAATTTATTTCCAATGAGCTATCATGAGCTCAATTTGGAGTTGAGGAAGACATTCAAAAGTTGACTACAATAGCACTCTGCCTTTAGGCAGACTCATTTGGCACATTTTGACTAGTCTTGGGAGATTTCATTTTTGACATGGCAAATGAACTCCCAATTGAAAAATTCCAATTGTTTTGGAAGCTAGACGCAAGTACCTTTCCAACGAGCTATCCTACATCCAATTTGGACATGGGCAAGGCCTACAAAAGTCTCCTAAAAAAAGCACTAAAAAATAGGGTTTGGGTGTCCAGCACATTGGGTTTGTGCGCAACGCACCTGGCATGCACATCACACAGAGGGCAAATTCTCAGTGTTAAATTACACCGGCATGGTGCACACAAGCTGCACAGTGCACTGGGCTTGTGCGTAGTGCACAGAACCTCCAAGGCAAAAATCATCATGGCTTCAATCAAAATCAAATCTCTTCAACTTATTTGCCCCAAGTAAGTGTTAAGTGGCCTTTTCCCTTGATTTCAGTCCGTATTTGCTGTGATTTCGGAAGGTGGTTGTGTGAGTTTGAAAGCCAAACTTTAAAACCAACATTTATATCAAAATTGCTCCATAGGGTTTATGTTTGAAGTTTAAAGTTTGCTTGTGCATGCCAAATTGTTCACACTTCATTCACCGTCACTATCACATTGTTATCACAATCCTTTCCCTTTTCCCTTTGTCCCAAAACCAATTATATCCTTTGTACCCATTTGTCCTATCACTAAACCCTACTAGCCCTCCTCCTATCATATCACTTATAAACTCCCAATTCCTAAAATGGTTAAGTGAGTGTCCCTACATCCTTAACTCCACTTGACTTACATATATTCATCCCATCTTTAAATTATGAATTCTCCATCACAATCCTCCTCCCATGTCATTTACAAAAGCTATGAAATACCAAAGTTCCCAAGCATAAATCAACTGACTGATATTGTATTAATTTCACTTGACAAACCCCCATTGTTCCCACTATCCCATTTTTAGCACAGTCCCTCATTTCCCTTTGTAACACATTTGGCATTGAAACAAGACACCAAGTTCTCATTTTTTCATTGTCAACAAATCAATCATACACTCGGCATAGACTTTCAACACCATCAAGGCAGACACTGATACATTATATGACAAGACAATGACCTTACAACTGAAACTGCATGCACCAGGAGGGCACTAAAATGTCGAAAAAGGGAGGATAGACTCCGAATCTTGGCCAAAGCCTCTTTGGCTGAACATGATACTTAATGAGCCACCTTCAGCTCAAATTTCAAGGAATTTTGAGAAAATTTTGTCAATTTTGGAATTTTGGTTACAAAACAGGTTTTTTCGTCCTGTGCGTAGTGCCACTTGGCGCGCGCTTATAATTGGGAGGTCTCCACGAGGAAAACTTTACATTTTTGGATTTTTCATCAAAATTTATGTATGCTCATGGATTACTTAAAGATCTCATCAAGATCTGGGTTGCCTAAAGGGTCAAAAACACTGTAAAAATGACGTCACTGCCCCTATTCTGACACACAGAAAGAAGTCTTGGGAGATTGATGTTTTGAAGGGGAAAATCACATCCAAATACAGAAATTCCACTTGGGTTGGAACATAGACAGGCAGGGCTTTCCAACAAGAACACTTGGGCTCAATTTGGACTTTAGGAAGTGCCTCAAAATCAGCTCCAAAGTGGCATGACGCACACAGATTTTGGCACGACGCACAGAGGGTTTTTGCCCAATTTTTCACCTTCCAGCTCAGAAATTCAGCCAGTTTGACTAGTTTTGCTTCTTGATGTAATTTTTTATCTATCTTGATGTAACTGGATGAAAATGATTTAATTTTGGCACTTATTTACTAGTTCTAGATGATTCATTCACTAACAAGTGAAAACTGAATGAATGATTCAGTTCCCTAACATATAGAGGCAAGTTGTTTTAATTGCCTAGATTTCAATGCTTGGTTTAGAATCGCTTGAAACAGTTCCTAGAATGATGAGCTCGACCCCTAGAGGTAAGGGAATGGGTTGGTCTAGCCTATATCATGTATTCTCTTAGTCATTTTCACAGTTGGACACATAGGATTGCTTTGGCATAGTATTGTACATATTTTCTCTGCATTTTTGGCTAAGGAAAGACTAGCGTTTTGCAGCACTATTTGGGGTCCATGTGGCTTTATGTTTTGATGGTGTGCTTCTATCACTAATTTTAAGCTGTTATGTGTATCATTTTTCTTCTCTCATCATCTACAATTGAACAAATGAAGTGTTAAGGTAGAATCCATAGATTGTTATGCTCTGCCTTTGAATTTGTTTGATCTTCAATGTTTTCACCTATTTAAGGAGAATCCTTGAAACCTTCTTGCTCTCCTTGGCTCCTCACCATCCTGATCTACCCCTTAATTCCCTTTAAAAGCATCAAGAAAATCACCTTCCTTTCCCCATTCAGACCTCTGCAAAAAATTGTGCCTCAATCCCCAAGCCCAAATTTGCCTTTCCCTGTTTCAACAGAAAAGCTCCTAAAAACTCAAATCAAACCTTTGTACTTCATACCTAGCCTAAAATTAGCTTCTATTTTAGTCGTTTCGAGCATCATCGATCATATTTTTCCGATATTGACCTAGAGAGAGCCCTCTCCTATCCTCGTAGGGCTAGCTACGAGGCTGAGCGTGGTTTGATGTGGACCTAGAACCTTGCCTTTTCAACCTAAGGCAAATATGGGCTCTAACATAGTGGCAACTCTACTAGGGAGAATTTGATTGTGTGTTAGTATTCTTCGTTTTGTAAGCTACATATGGAGCCTGAAGTCACGCTAGGTAGCCTTTGAAGCGCTTTTGCTATGCATCAACGAAGTAGATAAACACTGCTTCAGTCAATCTCTGGTTTAGCTTGTGAATGTGACACTTGACTTTTAGATTGTCTTGCCTCAGTACATATATCAAGTTCAGATCTGATGGTTGATGGTCAACAACGATCAGACACTAGAAAGGTTGAAATCATTCACCTTGCGATTCCATTCACTGAAAAATCCAAAAATCAATGCTTCATGGTGACTCCACTGTAGGAATATCAATATCTTTAAGCTTTACAAGATGGAATTAGTTGCAAGACGATATGCTCCCATTAGCCAAGATCACATTCCAGGTTTTCCAAACAAAATTCCGAAGGTATATTGGTCAAGGAATTTGCCTACGTTTAAATATGATGATAGGAAGGATGTTGCTTTACATTTGGTTAGATTTCACATGCATATTCATAAGTTGAAGGTTGATTTTCCTAAATATTGCTTTATGAAGATATTCCTAGCCACTCTGGAAGGTGAAGCCCAATCTTGGTATGAAAGTTTGCTGCCTGTTTGTATTTACTGCTCAAAGGATTTTCATGCCATGTTCATTGAAAGATATAAAGAATATTATCCATCATTAAATTTAGTTCAGAACTATTGCAAACATGCTTATAATTTTATTGAAAGCCTTGAGAAATATTATGAAGATGATAATTTCATGGATGAAGAGATCATGGAAGCCCTGTACGAAAATCCATTTCAGCAACATAAAGCGAGTGATACTTATCAAGATGATCAGGAAAATTTGCCGCAGGATCAATATCTTAGTACATCGGAAGATGAAGGAATTTTGCATCTTGACAATCAACAAAAATTACATGAAATGGATCAGCAGTATGAGGAAAATTTGTACACTCCTTCACTTGAAATTAATGAAGACAATCACTATTGGGACAATCACTGCTTGAGCAAGAGAAAACAAAAGTATTATCTCTTCTTTCTGAAGACGAGATAGATCAACTCTTGAACGGTCATGTTCCAGCTCAAGTTAACCTAGATCTGCAGTGTGCACATGGTCAAGAAGGTGATGGTGGAACTTCTTCCTCTTCTGAAAAGGATGACAATCCTGTAAGCAACTTTATACATCAGTAGGTTGAAGATGTCTATATGGCTGAAAGTGATGAAAGAGAAAGTGTCGTTTCAGATCTATCCATAGAAGAAAAAAAAGTTACACACCTAAATGCTCTCATCCCACTAGAACTAGATCTTCATGAGGAGGTAGTTCATTACTTCTATGAAAACCAAGATGAGATCTTCGCTCAAGTAAGTGAAAAATTTTCTCTTGATGAATTTATGGTAAATGATAGAAATGATAGTGTTGGGTTTCAAGAAACATCTGAAGTTTATTTTCTCATGATTGATGAATGTAATGAGAAAAATGATAATCCGACTATCATATCATATGAAGATGACCTACAATATATTAAGACTACAGAAGATCAAACTATTCAGGATTCCCTTTCACATTCCTCTTCATATGTTTCATGTTTTGAAATGTTTTTTCAAGAGGAGATCTAGTCATCTACTTGCTCAAAAAATTTTGAGGACCAGGAATATACTCACGCTGAAGTACATTATGAAGAAAGATCAGAAGTAAGAGAAAAAGACACCTTTCTCTTTAAGCAGGAGGAAAGACTTCATGTTTTTCATGATCCACTGGAAAATTTGTTGCAGTTAGCAGTGAAGGTGATTATTGCAGTATTCAGTGATGAAGGAGATCATGGTCAATTATGTTTTTGGATGCCTAGTTACAAGTATCTATTGTTGACCAGGAGATCTGATCAGGAGAATCAATCAAGAAGGCATCTGCTTGATTGGTTACATTGGAATTTTGATATAGTTTGATGGTATATTGTCTTGTAAGAAACATAGGTGGTCATGTACTACCTCCAAGCTTTAAGTTTTAAGTTCAGGTCTTAGTCATTTTGAGTTAGTTTGTTAGAGTCAAGGTTTTTAGTCATTTCAGTTTTAAAATTGAGTCAGATTTTCAGTCAATAAATTAGTTAACAGTCTTGTGTCGATTTGTCAAAATAATGAATTCCATAGCCCAATGGATGAAGGCACTGTCTGCTCTCCCAAGTATCTGTTGTTCTGGGCACCTCCAAGGAGCTACCATCCCCATTGGAGCCAATGTTAGTGTCAGTCTAAGCAACCTTCCTCCAGTGATCAAACATGCTCTTACAAAATGATTTTAAGGTGTCAAGGTCAAATTTTGTCATTTCAGTGAGTCTTCAAGCAAAATTTGGTCACTAGGCATTAGATCTAGAGTTTGATTTTACTCCTTTCAAAGTTGTCCAAATGTCAGTCTGTGTCACCATTGAGATGAGTGTACCATCATTCAAAGGGTTGTCATCATCATGTCAAGTTCCACTGGGTCATTTGACACCTTGTTCATGCGTCAGTTGTGCCTCGGTAAAGTTCATTTCCCTCTCCTAGGGTTTTGAAGGAAATTTCTCTTGGATGGTCAAATCATTAGTAAAAATTGTATCCTGATGTTCATACGCTTTCCATTATGCTTAATGTACCTTATTAAACACTTCCCACCATTAAGAGCCCCTAACTTACTCATTTTTACACAAACCCTAGTTTATTGCTACAAACCATATTTTCTAGGCTAGGCCTGTGTTTTTCCCTTTTGGAACCCTTCCCCTCACTCAATCTTTAAAATTCCACTTTCCTCTACTTCCTAACCTCCTTCCCTACTTCCAAAAATTTTCTCAAAAATTTAGAGGCCCCCTATCCCCTTCATTTCGCTTCATTTCGACAAATCCCTTGTTCCACACATCGAGGTAGGTTTTACTCAAATGATGTTTCTCAGCAATAAAAGATAAATTTAGAAAACTGAGAGACATTTTTTCCACAACAGGCCAAGGAAGAAAAACCTCCTTCACTTTTTACACAAGTGTCATGGTTTTAGAGAAATGTCAAAAATACAATTGCCTAAGGAAAATTAATGCACCTCCGGAGTGACCTTGAGAAAATTAATTTTTCTCCAGGTTTGGTTGACCAAATTACTTGCTTGATGAGTAAAATGATAACTAGACACAAATAGATTTCCAATGAGCTATCATGAGCTCAATTTGGAGTTGAGAAAGGCATTCACAAGTTGACTACAACAACACTCTACCTTTAGGCAGCTTCATTTGGCACATTTTGACCAGTCTTGGGAGATTTGACTTTGATAGGGAAAATGAACTATAAACTAAAAATTTACCATTGAATTAGAAATTAGACTCAAATGCCTTTCCAACAAGCTATCCTATGCCCAATTTGGACATCGGGAAGGCCTCCAAAGGTATCCTACAAAAAGCATTATTAAACAGGGTTTGGGTGCGTGGTGCATTGGGTTTGTGGGCGGCGCACCTGGCATGCGCGGTGCACAGAGGGAAAATTCTTAGTTTTAAATTACACTACCATGGTGCACTGGGCTTGTGTGTGGTGCACATAACCTCCAAGGCAAAAATCATCACGGCTTCAATCAAAATCAAATCTCTTCAACTTATTTTCTCCAAGTAAGTGTTAAGTGGCCCTTGCCCTTGATTTTAGTCTGTGTTTGCTGTGATTTGGGAAGGTGGTTGTACAAGTTTGAAGGAAAAACTTTAAACCCAATATTTATATCAAAATTTCTCCATAGGGTTTATGTTTGAAGTTTAAAGTTTGCTTGTGCATGCCAAATTGTTCACACTTCATTCCCCGTCACTATCACACTGTTATCACAGTCCTTTCCCTTTTCCCTTTGTCCCAAAACCAATTATATCCTTTGTACCCATTTGTCCTATCACTAAACCCTACTAGCCCTCCTCCTATCATATCACTTATAAACTCCCAATTCCTAAAACGGTCAAGTGAGTGTTCCTACATCCTTAACTCCACTTGACTTACATATATTTATCCCATCTCTAAATTATGAATTCTCCATCACAATCCACTTCCCATGTCATTTACAAAAGCTATGAAATCCCAAAGTTCCCAAATATAAATCACGTGACTATTATTTTATTAATTGCACTTGACAAACCCCCATTGTTCCCACTGTCCCATTTTTACCACAGTCCCTCCTTTCCCTTTGCCACACATTTGGCATTGAAACAAGACACCAAGTTCTCATTTTCTCATTCTCAACAAACCAAACATACACTTGGCATAAACTTTCAACACCATGGAGGCAGATACTGATACATTATATG
This sequence comes from Pinus taeda, assembly GCA_000404065.3. Classification (NCBI taxonomy): domain Eukaryota; kingdom Viridiplantae; phylum Streptophyta; class Pinopsida; order Pinales; family Pinaceae; genus Pinus; species Pinus taeda. The sequence continues at coordinate 131,957 of APFE030718808.1, read as the reverse complement.
ACCAAGACAGTGACTTTACAACTGAAACTGCATGCACTAGGAGGGCACTAAAATGTCAAAAAAGGGAGGATAGAATCCGAATCTTGGCCGAAGCCTTTTTGACTGAACATGATACTTGATCAGCCACCTTCATTTCAAATTTCAAGGAATTTGGAGAAAATTTTGTCAATTTTGAAATTTTTGGTTACAAAACAGGTTTTTCTGCCCTGTGTGTAGTGCCACTTGCCGCGCACTTATAACTGGGAGGTCTCTAGGAGGAAAACTTTAGATTTTTTTATTTTTCATCAAAATTTATGTATTTTCATGGATTACTTAAGGATTTCATCAAGTTCTGGGTTGCTTAAAGGGTCAAAAACACCCTAAAAATGACCTCACTGCCCCTATTTTGACACAGATAAAGCAGTCTTGGGAGATTGAGGTTTTGGAGGGGCAAATGAGATCCAAATCCATAAATTCCACTTGGATTGGAAAGTAGACATGAAGGGATTTCCATCACGCACACTTGGGCTCTATTTGGACTTCAGGAAGTTCCTCAAAATCAGCGCCAAAGTGGCGTGATGCACACATATTTTGGTGCGGTGCACAGAGGATTTCTGCCAAATTTTTCACCTTCCAGCTTAGAAGTTCGGCCAGTTTGACTAGTTTTTCTTCTTGATGTAATTTTGATATATCTTCATGTAATTGGATGAACATGATGTAATTTTGGCACTTATTTACCAGTTCTAGATGATTCATTCACTAACAAGTGAAAATTTAATAAATGAATCAGTTTCCTATAGGCAAGGGAATGGGTTGGGATAGCCTATATCATGTATTCTCTTAGTCATTTTCAGGGTTGGACACTTGGGATTGCTTTGGCATACTATGCACTGTTTGGGATCCATGTGGCTTTATGTTTTGATGGTGTGCTTCTCTCAGTAATTGTAGGTTCTTATGTGTATCATTTTCCTTCTCTCATCTTCTGCAATTGAACAAATGAAGTGTTAAGGTAGAATCCATAGATTGTTATGCTCTGCCTTTAAATTTGTTTGATCTTCAATGTTTTCACATATTTAAGGAGAATCCTTGAAACCTTCTTGCTCTCCTTAGCTCCTCACCAGTCTGATCTACCCATTCATTACCTTTAAAAGCACCAAGACAATCTCCCATTCAGACCTCTGCAAAAAACTGTGCCTCAATCCCCAAGCCCAAATTTGCCTTTCCCTGTTTCAACATAAAAACTCCTAAAAACTCAAATCAAACCTTTGTACTTTATACATGGCCTAAAATTAGCTTCTATTTCAGTCGTCTCGAGCCTCATCGATCATATTTTACCAAGATTGACCCGGAGAGAGCCCTCTCCTATCCTTATAGGGCTAGCTATGAGGTTGAGCATGGTTTGACGTGGACCTAGAACCTTTCATTTTCAACCTAAGGCAAATATAGGCTCTAACACACTCTATATTCCTATAATAAAGGTTGATTTCCTAGAAAACTTTTCTATTTTGGAAGTTTTAGTAAAATCGAAAGATAATCAGAGATAACTGGTTCTTCCTAGAGAATCGCCAATTGTTGCGGCCAGCAACAACCCTCCCTTTACTTAGTTTTATTACTATTACTAAATAAATGTGGACCCTTTTAAAAAATAAAAACTAGCACTTATATTTCCTTTTGAATAAAACACACTATCATAAGCTTAGGAAAACATCCACAAAACCCAAAAAAATTAAGTTTTATGATAAGTTTCAAATAAAATCATTCTCTTAACAATAAAACATCACATCGCAAAAGGTAATGGATGAAATCATATAAGCAAACTTTTAAAATTGTGAAAACACGATGCAAGATCACACATATTAAAGACTCATCATACATCGCAGATTTCATATGTCCCAAGTATCACCTAATATAAAACATCTTGATCCCGCGATATGCGATAAAGCATATCGCAAATCGCATCTTGCGATCGCGTAAGGAAATAAATGATTATTAACGAAAAGGATTAGCGATATTGTGATCTGCGATATTGTGAAGAAAATCACAAAATTTCTTTCTCACAGATCAGCAGGGCTCATTCTTCAACGAAATATTTCTCGTAATCCGATACCAAGTTATGGACATTAATATCAACTTAATGGATTATTAATGGTCATTTATGAGATAAGATTTAGATTTGACCGAAAGGTTGTTTCATGTAGGGTGATATATTTGATATGGTTTTGGAATTAAGAGTTTTCTTGTCACCTTATATCTTACAATTATTCTTTCTTTACTTGTAAACTTGTAGGAATGGCCAGCAGAATAATATACACAACAATGTTCAGAGCGTAATGGAAAAGAAGGGAAAAGCCATGGTTGCTGAGGACAAGGAGATGACACCCTTATTCATAGACACCACCTATACCCGAGATGCCAACATATCCATTTGGGAAGGGATGTAAAGTCTGCTCAAAGAAGAAAACCCCAGAGTTATGGAAGTTAAAGCAACAATAGTCTCACACGGGTCATCTAAAGCATCAATTACTGAACTTGCATGTTTTTTCTTGCACCGAACAGCAGCAAGGCCTAAGATACTTCCATATACATACATGGTTAAGTGGGTATTGAATAGTGATGATATAAAAAACAGACAATTCAAGTCACGAAGCGAGGAGCTCATTGGGTCATTCACCCCACAGGAGTTAAGGCTTATGTATCATTTACCAGAGCCATAAGAAAGCTACAACAAATAGTTCATGGAGAAGTTCGCAAAAGAAAGCAAAGATTTGGCGAAGTGCACGAAGAACTGGTCAACAAGATAAGATCCATTGAAAAAGTATAAACATGGTATGTACAGTATTGGTTCCCTCTCCTCCCCATATTGTTTTACTGCTGCTATGCTATGTAAACTATTTGGAGCCCTGACATCAACAAGTTTTCATCTGAGTGGCTACCCCTATTAGACGTGACCAGTAATGCCACTATTATGGATTAGGCTCAGATATTATCTGATAATTTAGCTTGGGTTGTTTGAAACTACCGGTCTAAAAAACTACCTCTCAGGGGATTTATCCTCCTTTCTTTTTAGCTGCTTATGTTATGGATGCAACCTGTTCTATTTCCAAATTTCTTTTAATGGGTTGGAAGTGGACTATACAGAATCCCTTTCCTATTCACATTTACCATAAGGAATTGTGGGATTCTAACTTTATCCCATATTTTTGTAGAATTTGTCTTGGATTTATGTTACCTCTTCATAGAATGTTGTATAATAAGGATGCCCCAAGATTTTCCCCCAAAGAATAAGTTGATATTCTCCCAGTTTTAAGATGGTTTACGGAAGAGTTTTTCACTTATGTCAGTGTATTTGGAAGCATTTCTTCCCCCCATGTGCTACCCTTGTATGTACCTGATAAGTTATTGGATCGAGAAATTGCCTACCAGACCTGTGGGGTGGGAGGAATGAAAAAATAATTGAAATACAAGAAGAAGGCCATCTGGCCGTAAGTTCCTGTGGCATGTGGGGCCATTTCACTGTTTGATTTAGGTCATGCATTCAAAGAATTAAACAACATGTTGATTCTACGACTGTTTAAACTTCCAGGGAGGCAATTCGATCCCTATGATGTCATTAAGAATTTTGCTACATCAATCAAGATAAAGGTATTTTCTAAAGAAGATGATTTCTTTGATGATATCTTCTAGCAGAAGAGTATATTGAAAGACATTCTGCATATGGCTCAAATTCAATTTCCCCCAGTGGAATTCCAAGAATTCAAACTTTACAGAGAGAGGATATTGGCAAACATCCCCATGGATAAGTTGTGCTTAGAACGAATAAGAGAGCCAACTCCTACTGTCAGTTTAAGTGAAAGATCAGATACAGACAAGTCTAGGTCTAAGTTTGGGAAAGAGTCACCAGAACACTCTAAACAGTCCGAGAGTGACCATAATAAAAGTGAAGGGTCAGTCAGAGATACTGCCCAATCTGAAGAGTGCCCAGAGCAATAGGTCTTGATGACACCACAGGTAAAGGTTCCTCCTCCCCTCATCCCGCCACCAAAGCCAGTGAGAACTGAGCTTGATAAGTAGTGGGAAACATTTAATGAATTGATTAATATTGAGCAACAAAACATGAATACACCTGAGAGTACAGTGCAAACAATGACATATATGATCATGGAAACAGTCAGCAACGCTCCAGAAACAGATCATATTCCCATAACCCCATCATCTGAGATCATACTAAAAATAGAGGAAATTCCTCCTCTAGATGTATTTTATAGTCCACAGGACAAGGCATTGGTAAGAAGACAAAGAAAGAAATGGAAGAAGTAGCGATAGTGGCAAACAATGTCATTGAATGTGTCAATGAAAATCTGCATAGAGAAAACATGATATCAGAGACTCCTTCGAGATTTCTCCCAAAGGGATTGCAATTGAAAACAAGCTGGAAAAAGAAGGCTGAGGAAAAGGCAGAGTCCATCAAGAAGCTAACAAAGTTGAATTGGGACACATACTGGTAGTACTTGGTTAAATAGCACAATTAATGCATGACTCTCAAGTGGCTTACAAATTCTGCTGAGAAGATAGCACTAGCATTTTTTGATTCTGTTTTCACAGGACAACTAAAATCCGAGGTGGGCAAATTGACACTCCTCAAGCCGATGCTGAATGCTTATGATCTCAGAGAACAGATACATAGATAGTTAATTTCCAGATATAGTTTTAGTTTTATTTTTTATTTTTTTTTCCTTAGATGAGGACGGTCATTTAAACCTCCTCCTATATTTTTGTAATAAACTAATTTTAGTATGTAGTTAATAGTATTTTAACCCCTCACATGCATTTAGACAAGGGTCCTCAAAATTTGTCAAAAAAATTTCCTCAGAACATGCACTTCTGCACCCTCGGAGGAGGTTTTGATGAGTGAATGGAATGATATTTATTGATATATGCGTTTAATGTCTGCTACTGAAATGCACTTCTGTACTCTTAGTAGATATTGAATTAGGAAGAGATAAATCTATATTGCTGAAGCTCATGAGTAGAACTTGTTATCAATGGTACTTTTATCTCTTAATGATTTCTACTTATGTGTCAAAGCAATATTTTATGTTCAATTATTTATATATGAGGGCTTGAATGTTTGAGTTATCATTTGGCACTTTTGTACGATGGTGACTATTCTATTTTTTCTTTAATGTATGAATAACTTATGATGCGATACGCTTCTCACAATTGTTTTGGCTAATTTCTTATACGAAACAATTCATTTTTAATGAATTCTTTTCTAGTAGCGATTGAATGATCTTTATTACCAATTGTTATTAGAAACTATTTTAGATTGCATAAGTGAAAAGTTAAATCTTGGGTTAGTTTTAGAATTAGATATTTCTATTCATTAGAATAAAATTGCATGTTTTAAATTAGACTTAGATTAAAAGCATTTTTCTTAGAAATATTTAGGAAATGAAATATCAATTCTTATCATCACACAGAAATTGGGAAACTAGTCCAATTATCCCCAGTTGGACCCACCATCCCAAACAAAAAAGGAGTTTCTTTCAAGGTCTAGACTGGGTGGGTATCCCCCTTGTTGTAGACCCAATTTTCGAGGCTTCAACAGGACCCTATAAGAGAAAGTACCACAAGGACAGATGAAGGTGGTTTTATCCTAGTCCTCTGGGCTAATCTTGATTTCATTGTACCTGCTGAAACCATCTAACAAAGAGAAAACAAAATTCCCTTCTAGGCCATCTAACACTTGGTCAATGAAAGGTAGAGGGAAATGGTCCTTATTTATTTATTTTTTTAAGTCTTGGTAATCAACACAAATCTTCCACTTCTCATTTTTGTTTTGAACCAACACCAAGGGAGAAACCCACTCACTATCCAAGATAGGGTGAATGAATCCTGCATCCAACATATTTTGCAATTCTCCTTTGACTATATCATTGAGAGACACATTCATTCTCCTTTGCGGTTTTCGAAGTGATTTGCAACCTTCTTTGATATAAATGTGGTGAGTACACACTGCGTGGTTCATTCCATTCATTTCTTTGTAACTTCAAGCAAAGGCATCTAGATGTTCCCTCAGCATGTTGCACAACCCTTCTTCTTGGCATACAGAAAGAGAGGGTTTGATTTTCAAAGTTCTTTGAGAGCCAACTTCTATTTTATTGACACGAGTAGGGTTTGAATAAGGTAAGCATAAATCAATTTGGTGGTTTCTCTTGGTTTCCTTTACTACTTCCTCTAAGGACGAGGTGCTGGGAGTTGGATTTTGGAGTATGTGTTCAATCAAATCATCTTCATCTGGTTGTCATCCTCCCATGGAAACTTCTAGGGTATAGATTTGGGTTGGGTAGAATTCATCTTATTCCTCCTCTTCTATCCATAAAGGTAAATCATGTTCTAAAGATGGCTGAGCAGGAGGGTACAAGAACAACTGCTTGTACAGAAGCCCATTTTTTATAGTCATATTTCCAGCCCTTGAGATGATGTAGGCATTGACAATGGCTAACAAAGGCATCCAAAGTATGATAGGATAACCATGAATCTTGGCCTTAGGCTGGAGAAATATGAAGTATGCAGGGTACTCCTAAGAGTCAATGGAGACCATTGCATCCTCAAAAATCCCCCGAGGGGCTACTATGGAATGGTCTGCAAGCTGCAAGACTATTTTGGTCTTCCTGAATGAACCCTAGAGATTTATCTTGAGCATGGTGTCCTTATTCATCACATTAATGGCATCCCCAAGATCAGTCAAGGTGTGTTGGACTAAGGTGCCATTGATTTTCACATCTACTACAGGGCTTCGAGGGTCTAAATAGTTTGGGAAAATTACCTGCCCCATCATTAAGTTGGATAGTTGTCCAATGACATTAATGGTAGGGGTGTCTCTTTTTCTCCTCCCTGGATGTTTGAAACACTTCTCTTTAATCAATTTTTTGTAAATAGGTACATCCTTAATAGCTTGGAGAAGTGGAATTTTGGCACATAGATTTTTCAATTTACCCAGAAGTTCATTTTCTTATGGGATACGCTGGACTAGATGAGTTAAAATTTTAGGAAATGGCAGTTGATTCACTCGAGGCATACTTTCCTCTCTTTCCTGCTCACTCTCCCTAGGTGGTTATGGAAGTTGGATGTCAGGGAGCAGTCTCCTACATCTTGGGTTGAATTGATGAATTTCCACAGCATAAGCAGGTTAGAATGTTTCTCCACTGTATACCTAATGTGCATGTCTATTGTTCTGGTTCAGATTTGGCTGGGCAGGAATATGAGGTTGTTTAGGTGGAGTAGGGTGTAAAAGTTGTGGTTGAGTAGGTGGTGAAGGAAATAAATTTGGAGCATTGTTGTATGGGGACCTCAACACGTAGGGTGGTGCATTCCACACAGACTGAGGAGGCGTATATGGTTGAAATGATTGTTTGGTCGGATGGGAATGGTACCGAGCTACAAAAGACCAAGGAGAAGGTGTAGACTAGGAGGGATGAGAAGGGGGCCCCCAGGAGGGAATGAATGTGTTTTGGTTAGGGTTGTAATATGCATAGGATGAACCTTGCATGACCTACTGGTACGGCCAAGGCCCATGAGATATATTTTGATTTTTCTAGCAGAGCTATTCAGTCACTCCTTCAGTTCCCTGATACATAACTTTTACTCCAGATAGAGAAGGGAACTTTTCTGTGCAGTGGTTTTCTTCACAAATCAAGCAGATTTGTATAATGTTTAATGGAAATTCATTCCTCCTATTTTCATTTAATGTGCATAGTGTCCATCTGTAGGGCAAATGTTTGTAGCAGTTCACTCTTGTAATATTCCAACATATTTTCAATTTCACCTTTATGGATGTGTTGGAAGAGGATGAACTCGCCATTGGTTGACTACCCTATCTTTTTTCCTTATTTCCCTAAAATTATTCTTAAAGACAGTCTTGATATCTTCATAAGGTAGCTAGTAGATGTCCCCGCTTGCTAGCAAGTTTAGGATATCGAGAAGATCTTCCCTTACCCCTCTCAAAAGGACTAGCTTTGGTGACTCAGGGTAAAGTGTGCACCTGGCCCTTTTGTAGCTAAGTTGGAATATTTCCTCATAATCCTCTAAGGATTCATCATGCCCCAATGTCATTCTAAAAATTTTATCTTTAGTTTCTTTGGACTTACTATAGTCTCGATACTTATTATTAAAGGCTTGTTACATCTAAGCCCATAGTCTGATGCTATCTTGAGGTAAACCAATGAACCAGCGCAAAGTTTCATCCTTGAGAGTGGACGGGAATAATTTTAACCTCTGATTGCGAGTGGTGTGATCATAAGTTCTGCATATGATAGTGAACTTAAACAAGAAAGTATCTAGATCTTCTTAGGTCAGGCCGTGGAAGTGAAGAAGAGAAAAGGGGATTATGTCTTTCATCTTTGCATCCCCATTGGTTTCTCTGATGGGAAAATAACCCTCAATTCTTTCTCTATCTCTTCCTTCGTTCCTATTTTCAGCCATTAGGTCAGTTGGAATGGGTTCTCCTTCTTCTTACCCCCTTGTAGGATCTTCAAAAAAAATTGGTTGTTCACCTAAGTGGTCTTCCAATTCTCAGCCACCAAAGAAGAGGGAAGGTTGGTTATTTGAAGTGGTGGGGGTATTTGGTAGAAATTTTAATAATTTATCCCTATTCCTACAAGTCATGAAAGAAGTGTTTTTGTTTTATTTTGTGTTCTTTTCTCAAGCTTTGAAGCTAATTGCATAATTGAGATAACAAACTTAATGAATACTAATTGCTGAATGAAGTCTCACTTACGTAATGGAAAAGAAAGAAAACCAACTTACAGTTACTCTTGTAGAAAGGAAGATAATAGTAGAATGCAAGAGATAAGAAATGGAAGAAAGAAAGAAGAAATCACATCTTTACTTAGACAACTCTCAGACAACAGCGCAAAAAAGTGATGAGCACCAATACTACAGCAAGAATAATGCAACTCTTGGGGCTACCAACTTTACTTTATCAACCCGGGGTTTGTACAAACTTGGAGGTGACAGTGTTGTATACAAAAGTAGGTGCGATGGGTCCATACTTTGTCATTGTTGAGCTGGTGATAGAACACTATGGTTTCTCAAATGAGCCTTCTATTGATTAAGAAGAAGTTTGATTACCAATGAAGGAAGGGGAATTTTTCACTAATTTGGGGAATTGAAATATTGTCTACTGTAGCAGGGAAAGACTGAAATGAATACTTTAAACTTACCAGTCATCTAACTAATTTCTAAAAGAGATCTTGCTTCAGAAGAATTCTAAGCTAAAATGTATGTAATCCTAACTGTCTTAGGCATGCAATATGAATTAATCAAACATTCTACTCTTATGCATATGAATGAACACACTAACTCTTTTTTCCTTTTTGTCCTTTTTTTCTTAAATGTGAATGATAAATGGTCTTGATGAGGTGGCAGGTAGGTTACAAATGGATTTGGAAGGTCATATAGTTTGGGAGGCAATTATGGGTTTTCTTCTATCTTCCTCGATGCTTTTTTCACAAATCGGCCTCAAAACAAGCCACTACAGTTAAGCCTATAGGATGTCCTAATGCTTCCTACAAGATGTCCTAATTCTCCTACAGGATCCCCTCTATTCCTACATGATCAAGCTGAGAGAAATAGGAGTCATTTCGAATTTAGTATAGAGCTCAGGGAAGGTGAATGATGGAAGAAATAGGGAAAGGGAGTGGCTAGGACTTCTTAAGAGCTCAAAATAGAGTTTGTAGGGTGGTTGCATTTGCTCAACAAACTTGGAAAGTGGTTCTTATGGAATGATGAATTGGTTGAGCGACTTGGTTTCTTCTTGTGATAATGGATTGATGAGATTAGGTTGTGATTGCTGGCATGACATCTTCTTACACTATTAAAACTCCTGCAATACATACATTACTCTCATTTATCCATGAATCATATCAAACAAGGAAGATCTCCAATCAAGTTAAGAAAAAAAAAATTTCATTATTTATTTGCCTATTTCATGCATGAAAATACTTGCAAAATATTGTGAAGCACCACGAGATCCAATGCAAAGCTAAAGATATCAGGAATGACAATTGAAACCTATCTTTGAAAACTGAAAATATGTTGGCATAAGTAGCAGAAAACCCTAAATTCCATAAGAAATCAAAATTCTGTCTTTATTGGGATGAATAAGAGTTTTCCCTCAAAGCATGGTCCCTGAAGGGAGGAGTGAGGCCAAATACACCTGCTATCATCCCTTTTGGTATTCCTTTACCTCTCTAAACTATTGCTGAATCATTGCACAAATGGAAGCAAACTAATTAAATTTACCACTACTTGAAATGAAACAATGCCAAAACCAATTCAACACTTAATCTATGAAATAACGTAAATATATAAGTACAAGAAGAGGAGCCTTTGGTTCTAGGGTTGGGCCCTAACCCAAGAGCTTCAACCCTCTAAGTCAACTTAGTGTTGGATCAAGGAAAATCTCATTCTCATTATCATATCAGAAAAATTACATAACAATGTTTTTCCACAAATCTTGAAATAAAAAATGATTAGTTCTCTTACATAAAAGGTATGAATCCTAATGAGGCTCTAGGCCTATTTATTTATAAAACTGAATTTTACAACAAATTCCTTAAATCTAGGGAGGTTTGGCTCCCAAACTCAAGATGAACTGGTGCTTAACTGTCACTGGCTTAGCTGCCCATGATTTCCATGACTCGACTGCTTGCAACTTCGAGCTAGTGTGATTTGACTGAGGAATATTAAAATGAGTGAGGATTTTAATGAGGAGGATCTATCTTCTATAATCTCCCCTCCTTGTCTTATTTGATTTTTTTCCCTTAATTAGCCAAAATTTCCATGATTTTCTCTCAAAAACCTATAATCAATGCACATTAGACCACTAGACATACATCTTACTTTTACTCATCTCGTTAAGAAAAATATAATTAAAAAATGTAAGGAACTATGAGAATAGTTAATTTTAATAAGCTTGGTGGTGTATTAAGGTCCATATAGTTACCAATGATGAGGCTCATCAACAACTTCACATAGATCCTTCGACAACTACCCATAGACGATGGATCTTCATCCATCAACCACTTTGGAGGTGCCACTCATTTTAAGGTACAAGTTAACTTTGACATTGCCAGATTTGAGCATTAGATAGATGTAGATGTCATAGATAAATGGTTGATTCTACTCGAAGGATATTTTTTGTTCATGATTTTTGTACCTTGGAAAATATCACTTTTACACTTTTGAAATTTGTCCCCCACATCAACCACTCATGGTAAACCTACTACGAGCAGAAGGACGAGAGGGAATTGTCACTATTTCCAATTGCACCCACTTGGAATTCATTTCAAGATGCCATCAAGGAACAATACTACCCTGTGAGGAGCTATTAGGATAAATACATAAAGTGTACAATGTTGCGACATGGAAGGGACCAAGACATGCCAAAGTTTACCAATTTTTTTTATACCCTTCGAACAAAGTTGGGTATCAAGCATTATGAGTGGCATTCTAGAATGAGATGTAGTTCTTAGACATCTCTGTGCTCCACATGGCATAGCGATACACTATAAAGATCAAGCAAAAGTTTAAACAAAAGAAGAAAACTTTGGATCCATGCATCCAAAGCAATCAAAAGACACCCCAAAACCACAAAATAAGGTACCAAGACAAGACGGGGTGTCCCAAGACAACTCGTCGAAGTTGGAAAAAACGAACACCATCATGAAGTCAAATAACGACACATGAAAGTTGTGTTAGTTCCATAAGAGCCCCACACAACACGAGTGTCGGGCCAAGTAATCGTTGGTAGCCAAGTTGAAGGATTCAAACTCAGATGCATGTTCTGACTCTGAGTCAGAACCAAACAAGAGGAGTGATAAAGGGAAGAAGATTATGGATGTGGAGCCTAGAGAAACTGTTGCAACCACTAAGGTCCAAAAGGATGAGACTGAAGATCCATAGAAAGGGGAACGTCTCTTCCACTCATAGATCTAGGTGAAGGGTTCACTGCTACAATTCACAACCACCTCAGAAGAGGGAAGGCTAGTTGTTTGAAGTGCTGGGGGTATTTGGTAGAAATTTTCCTAATTTACCCCTATTTGTACGAGTCATGAAGGAAGTGTTTTTGTTTTGTTTTGTGTTTTTCTTCAAGCTTTGAGACCAATTTCACAATTGAGATAATAAGATGAATGCATACTAACTGCTAAATGAAATCTCACTTGCAAAATGGAAAATAAAGAAAACCAACTTACAATTACTCTGGTAGAAAGGAAGCTAATATTAAAATGAAAGAGATAAGAAATGGAAGAAGGAAAGAAGAAATCACATCTTAGGAAACCCTCTGAGAATGGCACCAAAATTGATGACCATGAGTATTGCAACAATAATGTCACAAATCGTGGGGCTACCAACTTTACTTTATCAACCTGGGGTTCATACAAACATGGAGGTGACAGTGTTGTATACACAAGTAAATGAAATGGGTCCACACTTTATCATTACTGAGCTGGCGATAGACCACTACGGTTTCTCAAACCAACCTTCTATTGATTAAGAAGAAGTTTGATTACCAATGAAGGAAGGGGAATTTTGCGCTAACTCAGGGAATTGAAATATTGTCTACTATAGTAAGGAAAGACTGAAATCAATACTATAAACACACCACTCATCTAACTAATTTATAAGGGATATTCCTTCAAAAGAATTCTAACCTAAAATGTATGTAATCCTAACTGTCCTAGGCATGCAATCTGAATTAATGAAACATTCTACTATTGTGCATATGAATGAACATAATAACTCTTCTTTCTATTTTGTCCTTTTTTATGAAAATGTGAATGCTAAATGGTCTTGGTGATGTGGCAGGTGGGTTAGAGATGGTAATGGAAATTTATATGCTTTGGGAGGAAAGTATGGATCTTCTCTTATCTTCCTTGATGTTTTTATCACAAATCAGCCTCAAAACAAGCCACTACAGGTCATCCTACAGGATGTCCTAATGTTTCCTACATGATGTCCTAATGCTCCTAAAATATCAAGCTGAGAGCGATAGGAGTGATCTGGAAGGTGGTGTAGAGCTTAGGGAAGGTGAAAAATGGAGGAAATAGGGCAAAGGAGTGGCTAGGACTTCTTCAAAGCTCAAAAGAGAGTTTGTAAGATGGTTGGATTTTCTCAAGAAACCTAGAAAGTGCTTCTTATGAAATGATTAATTGGTTGAGGGACTTGGTATCTTTTCATGATCATGGATGGATGAGCTTAGGCCGGTATTGCTATCATGAGATATTTTTACACTATTGAAACTCTTGCAATACATGCATTACTGGAATTTATCCATAAATCATATCAAACAAGGAAGATTTCCAATCAACTTAAGAAAACAAAATTTCATTAGTTAATTGCCTAGTTCGTGCATGGAAATACTTGCAAAATAATGTGAAACAACATGATATCCAATAAAAAACTAAAGATATCATAAATTACAATTGAGTCCTATCTTTTAAAACTGAAAATACGTCGGCTTAAGTAGCAGAAAACCATAAATTCCATAAAAAACCATAATTCTGTCTTCATGGGGATGAATAGGAGTTTTTCCTCAAACCATGGTCCTTGGAGGGAGGAGTGAGGCCAAATACACCAGTTATCAAGCCTTTTTGTATTCCTTCACCTCTCTCAAATACTGTTGAATCTACAAACAAATGGAAGCAAACTAATCAAATTTACCACTACCTGAAATGAAACAATGCCAACACTAATTCAAAACTTAATATATGAAATAACCTAAACATATAAGTACAAGAAGATGAGCCTTTGGTACTGGGGTTGGGCCCTAACCCAAGAGCTTCAGCCCTTTAATTCAACTCAGTGCTCGATCAAGGAAATTCTCATTCTCATTATCATATCAGAAAAATTACATAACAATGTTTTTCCACAAAGCTTGAACTCGAAAAATTGTTAGTGCTCTTGCATAAAAAATATGAATCTTAATGAGGCTCTAGGCCTCCTTATTTATACAACTAAAGTTTCCAACAACTTCCTTAAATATATGGAGGCTTAGCTCCCAAACTCAAGTTGAATTGGCTCTTGATTGTCACTGCCTCGGCTGCCCATGTTGGGTAGTAGATCCCCCCATAGCAATTTATGGGGCTTAAAGCCTAAGTTTTGGTCAATGTAATGTAAAGACCCTGCAAAACCTGACTGTGGAGATTGATAGTCTAGGGTTGTCTACCCTAAAATAAAATAATTTAATGTCAAGTGTGTCAACCTACCCATGGTTTGTGGACCATGGGATTGTATAAATAGAGCAAGGCTCTAAGTGTAAAGGGATTTTGAAGTCTTATGATGTTTTGGATGATGAATTAGCTCTAAGTCTATAAGTCTAAGTCTTTGGTTGTAGTAGTAGTAAGAGGCTTTGCAGCTGTGTGCGTAGAGGCCTAGCAGAGTTTGCAGCTGTGTGTGCGGACCCCTACAGCTAAGTGCGCAGGGCAGAGTTGGGATTTTACTGGAACAAAGGATTAATAAAAGATAAATTGATTACGAAATATTGTGCATCTACTCATAGATCAGTGTGTTTATGCTTCTGTTGTATTTATGCATCTCTTTACAGTTTTGTGATTGCACACCCTTGTTATGAATGGTTAATGGTTAATAAGAATAGTGTGTAGATGCAAATAAGTCAAGATCTATAATAATAAAATAGTAAGGATAAAGGATCTAGATAGCACCTCTTTGTGCTCCTTACAGAGCTACACGGAAGTAGTCTCACAAGTTGCGAAGGTCAGATGGCTGCGCGGAGCAGTACAAGCACACATGTTAGGTTCGTGAACTTCCTGGAGCTCATCAAGATATCCCTAGGGTGTTGAAACTTGGTTCTATCACCCTCCCATACTACCTCGAGTGAGACCTAAGTCCATGCACCACAGACTATTACCAAAAGGGCCGGTAGTTTCAAGATTTTTTTGTTAAATCACTTCTGAACCTGGTCAAGCCCCATCCAACTAACAAATGGTCTATTTCCATGGCCAAGATCTGCCTAAGGGATGTCTAATGTTGTGCCATTGGAACCATAAAAAGGAGGAAATTAAAGAATGGTTGGACAAGAAGCTTCACAAGTTCATGACACAAGAAAACAAAACTCTGCACATATCCGAGGAGAGGTGGCTAGATCGCTACATATATATGGAAATCCACGAGATCTTCCTCACATCCTTCCCTTCTGAACTATATGAGTGGATCGTGAGGTTAACCGATAGCCAAGGAAGGTATAAGCTCGATCCATCGATAGTGTGGATTCCAGAATTAGTGCACATACTAGAGACATCAAAAGGTAAGATCGTGTGGGTTGTGGACCATTGGCTCGACTGGATAATAGGAGGTTTTATCACTGAATTTGTGATAGACAAAACCATGAGCTAAAGCGAAGCAGAAAGATGTTTCCTCAAGGGACCGCGATGTAAGTAAATTAAATCTTTGAATACCTAGATTAAGATGATGTCATGTGAAAAGAAGGTGATGCGAATACATTAATGTTTGGAACAACGCGGAGTGGAAAGATATACATAGGTAGTGAGGAATTAGGAAACAGTCCCTCAATCTCACCTTCATGAGAGAGTGAGGAAGATCTCACTCAGGTCTCTCTGATAAGTGTGGTTAGTTTGATAAGATAAAACATTCTGCCGTTACCACCTCCACTTACGCCACCACTCGTTTCACCTCCTTCACTTACACCTTCACCCACCCCACCTCCACCAATAACGTAGTTCAACATGGTGAGCGTGATCAAGCTACCCGTATTCAGAGGAGTAGGGAATGATGATCTAAACTAGTTCTAGTTTGTGGTAAGAGTAGTGTGGATAGCACAAGGGGTTACAGATGATAACATTAATAAGGCTACATTTGTGAGCACGTTGTAGGATCACACATTGACACGGTATATCAAGCACTCTAATGATCACCCAAATTCTAGAATAGTAGAGTTCGAGAATGCACTGAACAGAGAATTTAGTCGGGCGAAATCAGAGACACAGTCAATCATCAGATTTAAAGAGATTACGATGCTTCCAAGCAAGACCCCCTGGGATCTAGATCAGTAGTTGAAGAGTATGATCCGTGAAACTAATATGATGCTAACAGATGCACAACATCGCACATGGTTTGTGGCATCCTTGACACCACACCTGAGGACGCTGTTGTCACAACAGAAGCTTTCAACCCAAGCCAAAGCACTGGAAATGGTGATGAGGTTGCATGAGACACTGATACAAGACCCTGGGTTAGGAGTTTAATAAATCCATGTGCAACTAAAGAACCTATACTACGAGATGCAGAGTTTGAAGCAAAATACGTCACTGTGGCCAGAGGCGCATGTGGAAGTATGGTGTATAAAATTCAAAGGTCATCACCAAGACAAGGAACACTATCCAGTATTCACGAACTACTTGGCAGGAGGGGGGCCGATGCCATTGAGACCATAAGCATAGGCAAGGCCAATTACATCACTCATGTTATGGTGCACGATCTATCAGATTGGAAGAAAACACATGACAGACAATTGTCATCTGTTGCAGAAGTATACACAGACTCCACGGTAGCTATTTTGTAATTTCTGTAGGTGGGTGGGCCACGACAAGCATACTTGTCATAGCTACGAGTTCATGATGGAGAAAACCATATCCTATAGAATGAAGATAGAAACGTGAGGCTTCAACCTAGCCATGGGGATGGTACCTGCTAGGTGTCAGGGCCGAGGTTGAGGATGAGGAGGGATAGGCCTAGGAAGGGTCCACACATAATTAATTTGTTACAATTGCAGAGGACTAGGGCACTATGACCACAATTGTACCAACCCAACGAGAATATCTTGTTAATACTGTGCTCAGTTTGATCATGAAGCAGTAGATTGTCCTACGTTGATCACATAGATGCGTGAGAAAGGAGTACTTCAGCCTACTCTGACTCAAAATATTCAAATCATGAGGTTTGAACCACACAAAGAAGATCCAAATGTGAATATGGTGCTTGAAAGCGACGTGACCGTAGGGGAAGATAAGGGGAAGCAATTTGAGGAAGATACATGGGTTCGCAAGGCTCCTACAAAGGAATCAAAGTTTGACTTGGAACGTGAAAAGGAGACATTTATGAAAGCTAAAAATAACTTCACGGAGGCCTCTACTTTAGTTAGTAAGGATCAACCAGAGTGAGGGATGGATCCTTCTATGCTTAATACCCTTTTAAAGACATGCATGAAGCTCTTGCGTGATAATAGGGTAGTTAAAGGACTACAAGAGCTGATCACTAGGTGTGGAGGGTTGGGTGAATCCCGCGTAGTACGAAAACTGGGAAAGCATACATTGCACACTAGAAGGGAGATGAGGTTGACGGTGTAAATTGGTGAATATGAAATGGATCAGGTAATCTTGGACCTGGGGTCTCACATGAATGTGTTACCAAAGTAGACATTGGAACGCATGGCCAGGCCCACGTTACAGTGGTCTCCTATTCAATTATGAATGGCTAACCGATAGAATATTTTTCCCATGGGGAGGTCACAAGGGGTAACAATCAATTTTGAAGGCGCGAGCACGTAGACGGACTTTGAAGTGATAGATATTGTTGATGAAAATAATCCTTATCCCTCTCTACTAGGAATAGACTGGGCCACTGATATGAATGGAGTCATCAAACTGAAGAAGTGGAAGATGATATTCAAGAAAAAGTCCCTATGTGTAGTAGTTCTGCTAGATCTAGCAGAAGGAGCATGCTACATTAAACTTCTGCACGATGATGGCAGAAAATATGAGCTAGATTGCATTTACCAGATAATGGAACAATACCAGGATTGGGTGAACACGACTGTAGATGGGAGAATCACATGGGAATGAGACAATTCTTGTACTTCGAATTCAGATGAAGAAGTAGAATGCTAGCAGAACTGGTTGCACAAAGTGACAAGGTTGAATTGCAACATGATGATTAGATCACTACAGTGCATGATGACGAAAGCAACAGAACTTCCAACATATGATGGGGTAACAGTGATGGATGAATTCTTAGAAAAATTTGGAAGTGTGGTACCAGAACAACAGCGGTACGGTGCATTAGAATGGGCGTTACGTGCGACACCTACACAATGGTGGAGTACACATTAGAATACTATTGGAAACTGGCAGGAATGTAGAAGACAGAAGAATTTACAATTTGGAAGTCCCTAGCATCAAATGATAGTCAAGCAGCGAGGATGACATAGTTTTCACATGCACCTGTTTCGATGGGTGCAGATGTGTGCTGTGCAAGCACATCCCACACTAAGGATCGACACTCTGAACTAGCTACACGAGTAGGAAAAGCACCATGCACTGCAAAAGTTACAAATAGAAGCATTCAAGAGGGTATGTGAGATCTTGAATAAGGTTCACCAAGCCAGATGGAATGATTGGAACCAGCATGTTCCAGTGGTTGGATGGGCCTCTAGGACCATGTACAAGACTCTGAGTGTGGAAATGATCCTAAATATCATGGGCAGTGTCGAGGCAATAGGGTTCAGATAAAGAAATCCTCACATAATTGGAACGAGTCGTAAGGACCAGGACGAAGGAATTATGCTGCTGTGTGGGGCCAAACATATGCAGATTCAGGAAGCCATTTAGCAAGGGCACTTGAAAATTCACAGACTTGAAGAAGATCGAGCATGACTAAGGAAGAAACACAGTATCTTGGATGAAGAAATCACCAAACTAGAAACTGAAATTGCACAAGGAGGCTGCACCAAGAAACTAAGCCTGACAGAAAAAAGGTAGGCAACCACACTACTGTATTGGAAGGATTTGGGATTTTTCTACCATGGTTATGGCCGCACCTCACTAGATAGAGGAACTGGACGAGTGCACCATGTAATGAATAATGTGAAGTGGTGACTGACATTAGGGTAATTGCGGGGTACCCGCAGATTAGGATGGAAGTTGCAGGGAAGCCTCGTGTGGGTGGAGTAACCACCTGGCTATCCATAGAAAGCACAGTCTTAGTGCTCTAAGCAGTTGGAAGAGAGCACGGGACTATAAAATAGTCTGTAGGGAAGTTGCGGGATGGGAAGATTGTGCGGAGGTCCAGCCTGTCCCAAAGGACTTGCCTATGCATGGGAGGCCATGCTGTCACACAAGTAGGCTGGGAAGTGACCTTTGGGGTCATTCTTCATAATAAGATATCCAATTTAAGAGAACAACGAGTGGGCGAAAGGAAATTAAGACATGGCACTAGAACTCGATTTTGAAACGATCTACCACCAGTATGGCATTAATGATCCAAAGGAGGGGCGAATGGTCGAATTGGAATCAAAGGAAGGGACAATGTACTATCAATTGGACGATTTTTCTTGTATAGGAAACTCATCCATGCAGAAGGAATTATCTCCTTCAGTTTTGTGCAGTTATTTATGAGCCAAGTGAGTAGTGTGAGGTGGGAATTCACACAATTAGAAGCACAAGACCTCAAGAAAAACTGCACAAGGAAATAGGAGACTTGGAGGGCAGAGGAGAAAGTTTGTGAGAAGCCTTTGACTGTCTATGAGCAGTAGATGGATTGTAGAGAGAGTAGAATAGATTGTGAGCTAATTATTTTTGTAATCTGGACTATTTTCCACTTGTATGATATTACAGAGATTGGGGTTTTAGGCTGAGGCTTTCCACAGTATTTTTCCTCTATGTTCATGTGTGATTGCATTCTCATTCTCAGTTATATGTGTTCTTATGGATCTTTCTCATATTCGATTAAGCTTCCACAAAGTTTGTTGTAGAAGTAGATCTTGTATTTTTCTTTGGTATATTGCATAATCTGTTGATCTACAATGGGAAATTCTACATGGTATCAGAGAAAAGGTGATCAAAGCCAAGAACAGTATACAAAGAAGAGAATTCAAAGAAAAAACAAAATGGGCTGTGAGTTTTTAGAGCAGATCTGAAATTTTTTGTGCAAAATTTTCAGAAACAAATAGTAGTTTTGGATTCGTTGTGGAAAAGGACCGAAACGTGAAAAAATTTGGCTAAATCAGAGTTTGGATGAGGGAGATATCGCTGATTTAAATCAACTTTTTTTTCTAGAAAATTTGGTGACAGCAAGAAAGATGAAATAGATTGGTGTGCTAGCCAAGAACCTGTATGCTCTTGAGGTTCAATATGCATGAAAAGCCTTGAGGAGAAATGCAAAGGTTAGAGGAGAGTAAATTACCTCTCAACATGTAGCGCCAAAAGAAGTCTTAGACAATTGTCGAGGAGCCACAATTGGTAAAGCAGCTTCAGAAGGTTGTGGAGCAACCACAACTGGAGAAGTTAAGAGGAGACCGAGTGGAGGGATTCATTCACGCGAAGACCTCCATTAGGGGAAAATTTTGAGCCAAATGGGCACAGGGATCATATGCATCCATACCTCTAGGTAGGAGGTGGGGCGATGTGGAGTGACACTTCCAAGAAGGCTGGAATAGGGCTAGGATCCTTGAGGTACCTAGCCTCTTTGATTATACCTTGTTACGGGAGACCCGATGAGTAGTAGCACGACTGGCTAAGTGGGTATAGATAGATGCACATGGAGTGACAGAGGAATCTTCAGCATCAAAGGGTGTTTCTTGCCCAACAAGGACGTCAGTTGGGTGATCAGTTACTTACTTCTCAGTAACTGAGTTGCAGTGCAACAATGGGCAACACGATGCAACATGATGAGAGGAGGTGCAGTGCAAATGAAGTGTTAAGAGATAGGACCAGCAATAGCATGAATCAATGTGATTGATGCAGTCAGAGATCAAAGTGACAAAGGATAGAGAAGTCAGATATTGAAGAGCACAAAGGTGCAAATTTTTCATTCAATAGAGGTAATAACAGTCAGAGACTTTGATGACAAAGGCATCATTCTCATTAAGGTTGGATATTTTTTTTTTGTTTCTAGAGTTGCTCGAGCAATAACACTTGGGAGAAGTGTGGCATGCAGAACATTCCAAAGGTACATGATCGGGTTCGAGTTGAATTCCTTACTTGTTGCGAGTGAGTGTTGAAAATAGCAACAAGAAATGTTAAAAATAGAAGTGCTAAAAATAACAGTACTATAAATAGTAGTTTGGGTACCAATGTTGGACATAGCAATAAGGACTGACAAATGGAAGTGCTAAAAATAGAATTTCTATAAAAAGCATTTCGGGATGGATTCCAATTTTGGTGAGTCATTGGACTAAAATTTAGAAGTAAAATTCGAATTTGATCTTAGGAGCTATTTGTAAAATAATTAATTAATTCACCATGAGTTAATTAGTTGTGGAAAATCAAACATGAAGTCTATGTGAGGACATGCAATAGTTTGTCCATTGATTGAGCAATTTACCCATTAGTTAAAGAGATAAGGATGAATTGTAATATTGAGTTGTAATTAGTTGGCTGAGTTAACTGAGTCAAGTCTAGTTAGATTAGTTCTAACGGTTTGTAGAATTAATTGTGAGTTCAGTTAGTTAATGCTTGCATGCATGTAACTGCTTCTCTCGAGATAATTGAATATTCTCTCATAAATAGCTCATGCATGTCAGTTAAATCAGAGACCTAGTTGAGATTAAAGGAATGGACAATGTACGATTAGTTGGAGGATTTTTCCTATATAGGAAACTCATCCATGTAGAAGGAATTATCTCCTTCAGGTTCTTGCAATTATTTCTAATCCAAGTGAGCAGTGTGAGGTGGGAATTCACACAAGTAGAAGCATTGGACCCCAGGAAACGCTACACAAGGAAATAGAAGGCTTGGAGGATAGAGAAGAAGGTTTGTGAGAAGCCTTTGACTGTCTATGAGTAGTAGAGGAATTGCAGAGAGAGCATGATAGCTTGTGAGCTAATTCTTTTTGTAATCCAGACTATTTTCCACTTGTATGATATTACAAAGATTGGGGTTTTAGGTTGGGGATTTCCCTAGGATTATTATTTTGTGTTCATGTGTGATTGCTTTCTCATTCTCAGTTATATGTGTTCTTATTGATCTTACTCATATTCGATTAACCTTTTGCAAATTTTTTTGTAGAAATAGATCTTGTATTTTTCTTTAGTATATTACATAATCTGTTGATCTATAGTGGAAAATTCTTCAAACCTTGCTGGAAGGTGAGGCCGCTTCGATCTCTTTCTCTATCTCGAAATATGGCTACAGATACAAAGAAATAATGTCTATGGCCTATGGGCTGAAACAATGCACAAATCCTCTCTATGTGATCTACCTCCTATCTCTCTTTGCTATATTTTCTCAACTATGGATCAAAATTCTCTCGAAAGAATTCAGAGAGGCAAGTGTCATAGGATAAGTTTCTAGAATATTCCATGAGCATCGACTTAGCAAACTACCTTCGAAATTTGTCCATCCTCACTCATCGCACCTTATAGAAGGCCTCATCAGTATGCATCGCACTTGGCTAGTGTAGAAGTCAGTATGCATCGCACCCTGACAATGGAGCAGTCAGTATGGTCCAGTTTTGGCTAGTTTTGGATGGTTTTTTAGGTGGAACTTTTAGGGAATGATGTTAATCAATTGAGCATGATACTTTAGGGTATGAAACAACACTTTTAGCGGTTAAAGAGCCCTATTTTCTTGACATATAAGATTGGGATTAGAGTGCCCAAATATGTCTATAATAGCTGCCCCTAAAGCATGAAGTCATAAATCTTTGATGTTGGGTGAAATTCTTTATCATGAGGATCCAAGGTTTTCGAAACTGGAAGGTGAGCTGTATAAGATACAATACAATACGTCATCATAATATAATTTTCATGATGTAGTTGAGGTGGGCATTCCCATGCTCAACTTTATAAATTCATTTCATGTACATAGAAAAGATATTCGTCTACATATGCAGACTAGTGATTCTTCAAATGTAGATTCATCATCGCTAGCTTGGATGACCATCTATGTAGTTTCTGTTTGCATTTGATGTATTTATATCTGTGAATATATCCCAACCTAGATGGATGAAGCTAGATCCAGGGTCTTCAAACTCGTTCAATCTTCACTTGATATACAGGTCAATCCATGTGAAGATATGTTCTGAAGTCGAACATGGAAAGACATTGCCTGATTACCAGCGAATAATGTGAGCTATTAATAGACACAAGAGGAATAACTGATAATTATGATGACCCTCAAGGTACTACAATACAATTCACGTGGTGTTAATATATGATTCGATGTCGAATACCACGCAAAATCTTTCGGTCGAAGGCCATTGATGTCAACCTGTCGCTAGAAGTGAGAAACTTGCTATTGAGGCATGCAAGCGTCAAAGTACTGAAAGAGGTGTTTCTAAGTCAACTTCTTAGATAATGAGCTAATGTCAACAAGAAGTGACCTGTTGTAGAAGGGCCTTAATGTATCAGACATCTGCGACAAAAAATGAAGCAAATGATTTTCTGAAAGTGAAAATGATCTGATGACACAAGGTTCACGAATGGCGGTCATGAAAAATGGAGGGTGAAGGAATTGTAGTGGATGAGGCATTAAATAGATGGCGATTTCTCAACTGAATGACTTCTCTTGAACATATTAGCGACACTGAGATGGATTGGTAGCATTGACCCCAACGGATGAATGGTGTGGAAGACCAATGGTGAAATAACTCATGAATGGAATAACCCAGCCTGACTCAATCAATCAAAGTGATGGAGTTAAAATGTCATGTTCAAGAGCGACCTACTACAATAAAATTCTTCAAGTTTTCTTCCCCTTTTCTCCAGTCATAGCTCACTAGTACCTCTTTATTTTTTTCAAGCTTGAAGAGGATAACGTATGCTTGTTTTATAATTTTCCCTTCGGAAAAACCTGTCGCTATGTTTTAGCGAGTCTAGCGATAGTGAAACTTGTTCTTATCAAGGTGGAAAAGTTTGTCACTATTGGTTTAACAAGTTTAACGATAAAGACAACTCAATACTCTTCGTGTTTATAGAGTTTAAAAAGGGATGAAAAGGGGACTCTGTCTCATCTTGGGTGGATGATTTTGTCACTATTATTTTAACGAGTTTAATGACAAGGTTAACTCAGTCCTTTTCATGTTTAAAGAGTATGAAAAGGGATGAAAAGGAAACCCTAGAAGCTCCTTTTCATAAGATAATCCCTTAAGTCTGAAAAAGGATAAAATAATACAAAAGGGATGACTTTTTGATCACCTTAATGAGCCGAAAAAGACAAGCGCTCAACAATATTTTCATATTTAATGAGTCTGAAAAGACTTTAAAGGAGACTCGTTTTTTAGGAACGACTGGTGTCTAAGGTGGCAACTAGTTCCGGGTGAGCTTCAAACTTCTCAAAACATGGTGATGTGAAGAGATTGGCTAACAAAACCACTCATCGCTTCTGTTCCTCAGAAAGGGGTAAACAATCAAGTGGAAGCATATGATTGGCTAAAAGAATGGGGGTGATAGTAGGAACACAACCAAGGGCTCAAAAGGTTGATAACATGGCAATCACAAAGGTTATTTATCGATGGTGGATTCATTTTTTAATGAGCTTGAACCATGGCGAACTGTGCTCGGTGGTAGGTTTATTTTTTAACGAGCATGAACTATGAGATAACGTGCTCAGCTGGTGGTCAATATGTTTAATTCACTGTTTAGTACATCATATTATTTCTTCGGTCATTCAACCTACTCAATCACTCCATCAAACTAATTATAAATACATATATATGTATGAAAAATGAGTTAAAACTAATATTTTGCTTGAAGTACATGAATAGTAACATAAAAGTAGTTTTACCTTTCAATTTCATCACTCTATTCCAAATTTGGGATTTCGGAGTTCTGGAGTAGTTTCCCCCTCAAATTACACCAGTTCATTTTGGGAGATCTGGTGGACTATTCTCTGTGTCGTCAGGACCAGGTAGGAGCTAACCCTAAGCTCTTCATTTCCATTCCATCCTTCTTTGATTTTGAGCAAGTTTTTTCATATTTCTGGGCCCTTGGTGTTTGAACATCTCATTCCCCAATCATCGCACCTTGCCAGTATTGAAAGGTGTGATTCATACTGAGCTACCAACTAGCCAGTTAGTATGCATCCCACATTGCTCAAAGGGAGGGTACGATGGATGCAAAAGGGCATCTTTACACAATGACTTTTCATCAAATTTTTTCTTCTTTTTGCTCAAATTTGAATCCTAAGTCATCTTTTGTTTGCATTTAAAATTTTTGTTGGATCAAGATGGTTGTCACCTGGCATGAATTTGAACATGAAGAAGAGGACATGATTTCTTTACATGACCCGGGCACAATTGCTACTTTAAGAAAATGTGGCTTGTTGAAGTTCTTCCGCATATCCAGCATGAGGAAACAAATCAGTTTGTTGCAGTATTTTCTCGATGCTTGGGATATGACTAACCAAGTATTCCAAATTATACGTAAATCCATTCCATTGATAGTTGAGGACATCTACTTTCTGATGAGGTTGTCAAGGTGTGGTGCCCCTCTTTCACTTTCAAGAATCGCTCGTGGAGGTGAATCTGTGAAAGATTACATTCATCAATTCTGTAGAGATGGATCTCAGCCCAACAAAGATGGCAAGATCAACATCGGAGATGTCACTGATCGGCCCCTGAGGACCATTTTATTTACATTTGCTAGATTGGCTAGTAGCATGGCTTTGCATTTGGCAAACAGATCTTAGATGCAATATTCCATGCAATGCCTAGAACCGAAGGTGTTCAACTAGTGTGAGGCGGTACTTCCTGTCATAAAAGAACAAAATTACAAAGTAAAGAATGGAAGAGCAAAGAATCTTGGCTATGGTTCCATATTGACTGCTTTTGCCTTGGATAGGATTCCACTGATGCAGCCTCAAAACATTTCACTAGGATTGCAAGCACCGAGGGATCCACAGTTGTAGAGATGGGTTGATCTTATGGCTAGACATGCCTGTCAGTCACAAATTTCCTTCTTTGATGCCTTTTTCGAATGTTTTGACCATCAAGATATGGTCTTTGTAGAGTATCCATACGTCAGGATGGATTTCCGAGGTGACTCGGATTTGGCGCTACCAATTGGTGTGTAGTGGAGTGCTATAGGTAAAATGATTTGACCACATCTTTGTTTATTAGTTTTATAATGTTTTTGTGTTTTTAAATGTTACCAAGACTAATCAAACTTATATGCATGTGCATATATTGGACCAGTGTGACCAGTGGCGCACACGAGGGTGACAAATGATCCTCCAGCAGGAGAGGCTATATGGAGGGCCATCCTTTAGGATTTAGACATATCAGAGACACTGGTAGTGCTACAGGATCAGAGTAAGGGCCTAACTCTCGATATTCAAGATGTCAAGACCGATGAGTTACCGTTGAGGTTACAGTGCCATACTACTGGCATGCCTAGTCGATGGACTAGGCTCCTACGCATGATCGGACAAGTGGTGACACATTGTCACCAACATCATTAGTCTAGGATGCTTCTCTGCATTCATTTTTGAGTTTCTTGGTCATATGAATGATTTTGTCTTAGAAAAAAAACATTTTGTAAAAACTATAAACAGTTATATATTTTTGATTTTCGGAGTTTTATTTTGGTTAAGTTATGCAATTCTCATGCAAATGTTAATGTAAAATGATTTCTTTTCAAATGTTGCAAATGTCTATCTAACAAATAGTTTGCTAATGAATCAGTCAATGTGTTTAAGTTCCTGGAAATGTGTTGATATTGAATTGAATCAAACTATCTTTCCAAAATCCTCACTCTTAGGAAAATGTTGTAAATGGCTGGGTTCTGAATGGAATAAACACCAGTAAGTTGTAGAATGATGAGTTGTGAATCTAGCCTGACAATGAGTCAGCGTATGCCATGTGAAATGACATTAGAGAGAAGTTCGATCAATGCGATCTACTCAATGATGTTGTTCATTGATCGACTAATACAGATCCCCCTGAAACTCACTAACTCACCGCTTGGAGCAAAATGGCCGAGGATGCAGAGGATAGGTTCCACATACTATGACTAGCTCTGTTAGCATACCCAACAAATGGTTCCAAAATGTTTGACATCTGCAACAAAAGCAAAGTGGATTACCTAACCAAAATGACAACTCTAAAAGAAAACAAAAATGCAAGAAAACGTATATACTAAGAGTTTACTACACTTAATAAAGCATAGTAACATTTAATATACAACCCATTTTAGGGTTGCAACAGTGGAATTCCATCATAATTGACCAGCTCGTAGGCTCATTTTCTCAATACTCATTTAAAAATGTAGGGGCCCATCCATAATTGTTCGAACTTACTTGCTCCAATTTGTCAGAGTCTTGATCATAAAGTAAGACCATGTCACTTTCTGAGAAGTCACGAGGCTTGAAATTCTTGTCATATTAGGCCTTGACTCATTTCTTATGTGCTTTGTTAGCCAGCACAACATCATGATGGGTTTCATTCAGGGGGATTAGTTCTAAGAAACAAGCCTCTTCTTCAGGAGTTTCGAGAAGCAGATCAATCATGAGTGTGATGAACAAGATTTCACACTGAATTGCTAAGAAAACTTCCAGACCATACACCAACTGAGAGGGCAGAAATCTAGTCGTATTTCTCACCGAAGTCCTATATGCCCATAGAGCTGAGTACAATATTAAATGCCAATTCCGTTAGTAGACTCCAATCATTCTCTGCAGCATGCGCTTAAGGACTTTGTTGATTGCCTCAACCTGTCCGTTAGCTTGCAGATAATATGGAGTAGAACTATCGTGGGACAATCCTAATTTGGTAGTCAATTCAACCATCAACCATCATGTGATTGTGGAAATGCAATCCTTGATCTGTGATTGTGGCCTATGGAACACGAAATCTAGAAACTACATGATTAAGAAAGAAAAGAGAAGTCGTTTCATCTCTATTGTTTAATGTAGGCATTGCCTCGGCCCATTTTGTAAAATAGTCGACAGTGACTATAATATACCCATGTCCCTTGGCCAAGGTGGGGTTACATGTCATGAAATCAATGCCCCATTTAGCGAATGGCCCAACAACAACTACTGGATGTAGTGGTGTAGGTCGTAATCTAGTTTTGCAATCAAAAATCTGAAAAGCATGGCAACTTCTGACTGCACTTATACAATATCTAAATATGGTGGGCTAGAAGTAACCTTCTCATAAGATCTTTTATGCAGTAGCGTAACCATATATATGCCCTCCACAAGCACTTGAATGACAATCATTCAATACATTTTCAGCCTCCTCGTGCGTGAGGCATCTTCGTAGAATTGTATCAATACCACGGAGGTAAAGCGTATCACCAATGATCAGGTAGTCTTTGGCTTGGTATTGAGCACCCCACTGTTCAGAGCGAGAGGTGTTAGGCCTAAAAGTTTGGGTTTGGAGGTAGACCAATATATCCCCATACCGCGGATTGCTTGACCATATAAGAAATAGAGTCTCATCCATAGTTGATGCTTTAGATGTTAAATCGTTTGATGAAAATGGAAGGTCACATAGTAACTCCGTGAAGACAAAAGACTTCTTTGATTTGGATTTGGTGAAATCCAGATCAAACTCTTGCAAAATGGCTATCCATTTGGAATATTTTCCACTTAGTAATTGATGTGATAGAATGTAGGTCATAGGATCACAATCTGACACAATGTAGTCTTGCGAAAGAGAACATAGTGTCGAAATCTCTAAATTGCTTGAATGGCTGCTAAAGCCAACTTTTCAACATAAGAGTACTTGCATTATGTATCAGTAAGGTTTCGACTTAAATATCATATAGGATGTTCTATTCCATTATCTTCTTGCACTAAAACCATGGCGATGGTTGTATCTATAGTGGCGAGATATAGGTTAAAGTCTTTTTGAGATTCAAGAGCATACATTAATGATGCTTTTATCAGGGAACCTTTTAAAGAATCAAAGGAAGCTTGCACAACCTGATCCTAGTGGAAGGGTACTCTTTTTTTCAATAGACACGTATAACCTTTAGTGAGTTCGGCATAATGTGGAATGAACCTCCTCAGAATGTAGCTTTCCCTTGGAGTTTCTGAATCTGAAGCAAATTTGAAGGTGGAGGCATGTCAAGGATTTCCTGAACCTTAAATGGGTTGAGTCAAATTCTGTCATTAGAAACTACGAAACCAAGTAATCAACGAGAACCAACACAAAACACACACTTGTGCAGATTGAGTCGTATCTTATAGTGTTAGCAATGTAGAAATATGGCTCTCAAATGCTGCAGATGATCAGTCCGCTTTCGAGAATGAGTTGGTAGATCGTCGAGATACGGTTGAATGACGTGTTTGATGTCATAGAAGGCATAGTTCATTGCCCTCTGATTAGTTTCCCATATGTTATTCAAACCGAAAGGTAGTTTATGATACGCGAATGTCCCCCATGGACATATAAATGCAGTCTTTGACTTCTCCTGTGGGCAGATATTGATTTGATTGTATCAAGAAAATACATCCATAAATGAAAAGATTCCCCATCTGGCACATTCATCAATTATCTCGTCGATGAACGGTGTAGGATAGTTGTCCTTTGCACATGCTTGATTTATGTCCCTATAATCGATGCACACTCTAATTGTTCCTTTATTTTTCATTGCAAGAACAATATTCAACACCAAATCAATGACAGGAAAGGGGTAAATGAGAATAGCATGCAACAGTTTTCCAACTTCTGCCTTAATGGCAGCAGCTTTCTTCGGGTGAACAAGTTGAAGTTGTTCTCGTATTGGTTTGACATCTTGATACATCTTGATTTCATGTTCAAGAATTCTCGAGTCAATGCCTGGATTTTCTTCATGTGACCATGCAAAGAAATCTTCGAATTCGCAAAAGAGAGCGTAGTAAATCTCGAGTTTTGATGGAGAACAATATTTTCCAACATGAATATTCTGTACGACATTAGGTTTGGTCGAGATATTAATGGTGATAGTTTCTTCAATATTGGACAGATTTCGTTCGAAATCCACTGTATTTATAGTCTTTGATAGAAAATTGAAAACTGAAGGATGATTAAGGTCGTTTGAATAGTATTCATTTCTATCTTGAAGGTGGGAAGAACGGTGGCAATCTTCCCACGGCGTCTCTCCTATCATCATCGACTGAATGAGTCCTTCATTTGTAGAATGTATACGAGACGAAGGATCGGAAGAGGTACCATACTCTAGAGACCTATCTATCCAAACACTTGTTGAGTGCTGATTTGGGTTTGCTGCCCAAGCCCAGGAAATTGATTGCTACAAAGATTCTATGGCGCTTAGGGGTAACACTTTGTGGTGATCCATGCTATGAAAATGGTTAGAGTTCTTCTTAATCTTAGATGATGTAGAAGAGATCATATGATAGGTTTCCACTGTGGCCACCTCCCTAAGTCCAATTGGATGTGGGAGGGCAAAAGTAGCCATTAAGGATGGGTCTTTCAGGAGATCTACTCCGACATTTCAAAGTGATTGAGAACTTCCATGGATCAATGGAATGCTTCTAGTAACTTGTGAGTTGTTAGGAAAAAAGGCTAGTTGATCAATGATTATAATTCCACCTTGTAAGGGAAATCTAATCTTTCTAAAATATGTAGAAATAATGGTGACCACATCATAAATCAAGGGCCTTCCAGGTAAGATATTGTAGTCAAGGTTTCCATCAATGACCTCGACTTCAATCTCTAGTTTCTTGCTCCCCACTTCAGCCTACAAGTTACTTAAAATCCCATACGACATTTATGTTCTTCCATTGAATGCTTTTAATGTTGTTGATGATCGTGATAAGGGTGGTGAACCTAAAGTTTTCCAGCAACTCATTGACATAATACAAGTGGATTCCCCCTCATCAATGATCATTTGATGAATAGTTTTATTGAGGGCTTTTACCTGTATAAGGAAAGCGAGTTGGGTTGGTAACTAAGGTGTGTATGCTTTATGGTTGAAGGCCACAAGATTGGAATCCATTGGATCAATCCCACCTATCGCTGATAACAAAGTCTGCTTTTGGGAGGGGGAATTCTACAATACTTCAAGTGTCGACATAGTAGATGGAAATTGAGCCAGACCCTCCACTATATTATAATTTTGTGTAGCTCGAGCACAAGGATTAAACATCGATATATGTATGACTCCCTTTGGCAGCTTTATAGTTAATTCAACAATAATGGGTGGAACAACTTCTGGCGAAGTCATCATCGAACTACTAGGTTGATCTGTAGCCTTGTTGTTTGACGATGGTGGAATCCCATAATATTTGTTCCTTGTCGATATCAAAGCATCATTTCTCTATTTTGAGACGGATAGCATAAGCACTTGGGATGTGGAAGCATGATGGATAGCAACCAGATTAGTTTCGAAATGGATTAGTCAACACTGTTGAGGTACTTGAAGTCTTTAAAAATTTCGCAACCTCAACTCGATGTGGACAATCTTTTATCCAATTCTCCTCGTTACATATGTAACATGCAACACAAGGTTTGTTTTGCCCAGTATGGTTTTCAAAAGATTTTTTAGGAGTTGAATTGTCTGTTTCTTCTTATTATTTTTCCCTTTCTTCTTGCCCCCTAGTTGCTTTGGGTTCTTTCCTTTGTCACATGACATGGCGTTAATCTCTGAGGAAAGAGGCTTGTCATTTGTTTTTTGACTAGAAACTGCAAGGGCTTTGCAAGATGGAGCCTTTGTGGTTTGCGTGCTTGAGGTACCGATCACGCCCTCACTGGTGTGAGAGTCCCTGTTCGATTTAGGAGGGGGATGAATGGAAAATTTTGTCGTAGAGTGTGCGAGATTGAGTATAGATCAAGTCTTAATATTGGGCATGAACAATGACTTACTCTTCAGTGACAAGTCCTCCTTTTGCGATGTCCTCTATTATAGATGGTAATAAGGATTTAATAAACTACTCAGCTAAAAGTTGATCAGGAACATATGTCTTTACCATTCCACAACGACGTTGCCACTCATGTATGATTAGATATGTGAGTAGCCATGGTTTGTTTAAAGTTGGTAAGGATCCCTCTTCCCATTTCATACCTTATGGGTAACTGAAAGTGGGTTAGAAAATTAGTGGCAAGGGTGCTGAAATTATTGAAGGAAGCTCTAGGAAATTCAATATACCATTTCGATGCCGGACTAGTGAGTGTTCTTTAAGACAGGTTAAGCCCAATCAAATAATCATTTATGTTGTTCGATGAGCACTACAAATGAAAAGTCATTACGTGATTCGATGGATCTTCACCTGGATTTCCATTGAATTTACAAATATCGCGGGGAAGTTTATGAGGAATTGCTGGCCACCAAGGGGCGTACGCAATTGGATCATTCGTGAGAAGGTTTAAATCTGGTAGTTCAAGAGTTGCTACAAAAGGCTGTTTTTTTAGGTTAGGTGAAGCATACCAAAGATAAGATGGAATCGCCTAAGTAGTAGGTATTTTCATACGAGCATAATGTATCTAATTTTGGTAACTTTGATAAGGTTTTTCGACATAATTATTATAGTGTGGTTGTTGATAACCACTTTGAAAATGTGGTTGTCCATTACCTACAAATCCTTGTTGCTCAGGTCATTGGTAGGTTTGGTAGAATTGTGGTTGTTGGTATTTTACGAGCCATTGTTGTTGGACCATTTTCTGTTGCCCAATACTAGAAGATTGACCAAGACGTGGAGTGATAATACCTGTTTGAGCCTAAGTCATTCCAGGTAAGAAAGCACTAACTTGAGGTTGTGATTGAGCTATAGAGATAAGAGGCTGTTGTATTGCAACCTGAGAGACTTGAGATTGACACACAAAAGGCGTGCTTGTACTTGTGACACAATCACAATAGCAGGTGTAGTGGGAATGTTTGACATAGGTTGGGTCAGTTGCATTGAATATACAACCCTTGGTTGTTGAGGCAGTATTGGTACCCAACCACTTGATGTAATTCCTGTTTGACCTGAATTTTGTTGTGAACTCTCATA
The DNA here is from genome assembly GCA_000404065.3 of Pinus taeda. NCBI lineage: Eukaryota > Viridiplantae > Streptophyta > Pinopsida > Pinales > Pinaceae > Pinus > Pinus taeda. The sequence goes on along the minus strand of APFE030718808.1, from coordinate 99,063 downwards.
TGGTTGTTCTCGACGAGGGAACAATGAAAAGGCATACTGCCCTCCATATGGTGGCAGTTTAGTGTTCAAATGATATATCGGTCTTTGAATACTCGTCTGCCCAAAATGATATTGGCCTGTAGAATCAATTTGTTTAGTTTCAACATAAGAAATGCCATATGGGACTCTGGATGAATAAATAGGAACATACCATGTCGTCGAAACAACCCCTAAGTGGACTCTAGCTAGTGACTGATAACTAGCTGGGACACATTGTATACCAACAAACATTGTAGGAATGGCAGCAGGAAGTTCTGCTATGGCTATATGAGATGATACAGTCCAAGATGTTGATGGTTGCTCAAACATGTTTAGTCTATCCAAAATATTTCCTAGCGATTCGATAGGAACTTGCAATGAAGGACGATTAAAAGATCGAACTTCAGGAATAGAAGGATACAGATGAATCCGAGTGCCAAAATGTACGAGGGTACTAGATGGAGGATCTTCTACTATTTACTCTATAGCAATCAGTCCAGGTGGAAGAGGTAGACCGTGAGATCCATAAAATATTTCTGAAGCCGAAGAAGGTATAGCTTCTGTAGTGACAGATACTGGAGGGGTGACACCTTCTGAATTCTGGAACTCAATTTCCAGATGTTCACGTAGGTGAACCTCAGTCTCTGGATCAACTCTAGGTGGAGTTTCTTCAAGTATAGAAGTGTCTACTGTTAAACTGTGATCAATTCTAATGTCCTCTTGTAACTGTGGAACATCTTCTCTAGTGGCAGGTGTACCAGAAATGATCGGAGTAATTGTAGTCTCTCATGATGTTGAAACAAAAGTTTCAAATAAACCAGATGGATTGGACTCAGTTAAACGAGACCATTTTGCCCAGAATGGTTTTGTTTTTGGAGTCAAGGATGGTTGACTTGCTAGTCTCCACGAATGACAGGGTTTTGATTGAATTTCTTCCACGATTGTGGATTACTTGATCAACTCAAAATTAAAGGGAAAATAATGTTATTCTAAATTCAATAAATTTTAATGACACTTTGACACAACTTTGTTTTTTCAATTTTTAAGGGTCGAGAAAAAGCTAAATATGACTCTAGTCCCCTTCAATTTTTAATGAGCCTAAAGTGACAAGTGCTCAGATGGACCTTTTCTTTTAAAGAGTCCAAAAGGAATGAAAGTGACTACTCCAGAAATCTGGACAAAGGGATTACCAAACCAATCGCAAAACTGCAATATACATATTGGTAATAAATTAAGGATAAATTACCAAGGACTTATGTACAACAGTCAATCTTCATGAATGCTGTGTTCACTACATTGTGATTGATAGGGTGGCACACATGGCTTCCTATGAATAAAGGATCTAAGCCTATTGTGGTCTCCCAATATATACTCGACGGTACTGGGAGCACAAGTCCGTGCTAGCACTTGTTGTATCAAACAGGAGGAATCACCCAACCTTCTATGAAAATGATAGTTACTAGATTTTACGACGCTCGAACATCTCTCTAGCCTAGACCTCTAGATGTGTTGCGTTAGGTTCCAAAGCGTTGTTAGGTTCATTGAGGTTTATTTTAGAATTGATAATTTTTAAAAGTTTTCCTTTCAATGGTTCACTGCATGGTGTTGATTTGAAATTCCTAAAAATGCAATCTACAATGATAAACAATCGTTGTTTATTTTGATCAATGAAAATGCTAGCTACTAGGGAAAGAAAATTACGATTCTTTCAAACAAAGAGGAGAGAGCACACACTAAATGCACTTTCCTAAATCATTTTTCCCACACAAGCTAAATTCAAATGCAAATGCATGTATTTGTTTTCTGTTCCCCTTAATGTGAAAAATGCCAAAAAGGAAAACTAAGTATAACAATGATTTGAAATATTTCATTCAAAGCGACATTTCGACAATTTCTTTTTCAAAATAGAAAGGAATACTAAACGACACTTTTCAATTTTGAATAGAAAATTCTTTCGACACTTTGAATAACAAAAAATAAAATCAAATACATGACAAAATGTTCAATCGACTATTCAAAGACGAAAGACTCAGCGAAACTTCTCTTGTTTGACACAAAACAACAATTACCACATTTTTTGTACCAAAACAACATATTGATTTAAGAAAATTTTCGACAAAGGATTGTAAATGATGGAAAAATACATAAAAAACATTTACTAATCCTAATCAATGGAGGTTGATCTATGTAATGCAAGCAGGTTTTAGTAATGAGGCACTATTCATAAGGAGCAAATCAACTAAATAGAGCTGAAAATAAGGATAAAAACCCCAAATTTCATGAAGGGAAATAGGCTTAGTTAGTCATCGCACCTGAGCTTCATAAAAACAAGGATGAATCACATTTTTAAGGCTCACGAGGTTCGATGCTTACTAGTTGACAATGATAGATAGTGCAATGGGCGAGGGAGTGCAGCTGAGGTGGGTTTGGCTCAAATTTGCAGCTGATGTTGAGTGAGTTAAGCTAAGTTGTGATGGAGAGTGAAGAGAAAAGTACAGAGGAATGATCTTGGGAGGTTACTGAGCTACCAAAAGGGCATCTAGAATGCTTGTAAGTCAAATGTTCAATTCATAAACTAAACCAGAGATTCACTGAAGCAACATTCATCTACTATGAAATTGCAGAGAAAGAGTAGTTCAAAGGCTATCTCGCTAACTTCAAGCTCTGTCTATAGTTTATAAAGCAAACAAGAATAACAAACAAACATCTATTCGATCCCCAGTGGAGTCACCATTTTTTTCTAGGAAAACTAGTGTCTTTTCGATCGACTAGCCCTCTAGGATTGGCGACTACCCTAGAAACAAACAGTTTAAAGCAATTTGAGATTTCTTCTATGTATAATAGATAAGAGAGAAAGAAACGAACCAACCTCGATCTTTTTCTTAACTCCTTACTTGATCTCTCTCCCCCTTGACAGAACTTACAACTCCTCTCCTCACTTATCCCACTTCGAGAGTACCTATAGAAACACAGTAACAAAAACCATCAAAGAATTTTGATCTATTATATCATAAGCCTTACAGAATCATAAATGTAATGAACATACAATGGCATTCATAAACAATAACATTCATAATTGCACATTTATATGGAAGAAAACTCGAAGAACTTTGTTATTATAGAAGGGAGAATTACGATTGAGTTGTCTCATCTAGCATCATCCTCCCAGCATCAATGCTCTCTTCACCTCATGAAAAGTAAGATCATACCAACAATACAATGCTCTTTCTTGACCACAAACTATCAACACTTCCTTGCAAATTACAAAATTCTAGCCTCGAGAGTTCTGAGATGAGTGATCTATTTATAGATGTGTGCAAGGTTGTGAGTCATCTCTAGGGTTTTGATTAGTGTCATTCCACTTGTTTTTTTTGGTTCCACTTGGAGATTTCTTAGATCTCTTACTCATCCCTGGGTGAATTCAGAGAGGCAAGTATCACAGGAGAAGTTTCTAGAAGATTCCATGAGCATCCACTTAGAAAACTGCCTCATATTTGTCCATCCTCTCTCATCGCACCCTACAGAAGGCCTCATTAGTATGCAACACACGTCGCTAGTGTAGAAGTTAGTATGCATCATACCCTCACAGTGGAGCAGTCAATATGGTCTAGTTTTGGCCAGTTTTGGATGGTTTTTCAGGTGGAACTTTTGGGGAATGATGTAATCAACTCACCATGATCATTTAGGGTATGAAACAAAACTTTTAGGGGTTAAAGAACCCTATTTTATCGACATATAAGATTAGGGTTGCAGTGCCCAAATATTTCTATAACACTCTTCCTCCTAGTGGCCGAGTTATAACACAACCCAATAGCCTACTAGTCGTTAAGTTTGACTACATCAACTCTTAACTAGAGTTACAAAATATATTTTTCTAGAGTTTTTTGCATCACAAACATGTGGCTGGCCTCTTTTCCATGAATAATGGGGGTTGAAACAACATCCTCTCAAACTTTATGTGTGAAAATACGAAGGTCAACTTTTGAGTGGTATAACTTTTGTATAGAGACTCTAATTGACACAATTATTGCACCGTTGGAAATATTTTTGTGTGTAGAATAGCATGAGAAGGTGTTGTGCTTTAGTTGAAAAATGTTACCCGAAAAAATGTCATTTGATGCTTCAAAACACTCTGAGAAGGTTTGAGACCTCGTTTCACCAAAATGGGTCGCACCGGTAAAAACGGTTTTGTGAGATGATTGCTCCACTTTTTCCACTCTAAATGCATCGATATGGATGAAAAATAGCATAATGATCCAATTTGGATCAAGTACATGAGGGAGGGATGAGATTTTAGTGTATCTTAATTAATGAGTAGATGGCTAACATTCTCATAAAGCATTTGGCTCACGTGAAGTTTGTATACTTTAGAGACAAGCTTGGACTAGTGAAAAACACCTTTATTGGTGAGAGGGAGCATTGATGTGATGTCACTAAGGGCATGACCTAGACTATTCGTCACAAGACGAGTTTGGCCTAGGATATAGATGGGTGGACAATAGGGGTATCGATTGGAATGTTGGTGACAATAAGAGCATGGATGAGACTATTAGTAAGATAACATGAGGGATGGACATTCCTTAAAGGAATGGAATTTGAGGACCAAGAAATCATGGAGTGGGTGCTTGTTCGGCCTCATGGACTAGAGAGAGGACTTTGGATTTGGGACATGAGCTTCATTAGGGTTTGACAATGGGGTATGGAAACCTTGAGCTAGTCATAGTAACACGAGGTGAGATGCCCACTCGATCATCGTGACTAGTTGAGTAAGTACCATCGGTTAAAAGAGCTAACTTTGATTGTGGTACATATTGATGATGATGTTGATGTAGGTGAGGGGTATTGACCTCGATAAGGATGTTATTGATGAGATTTACCTTTTTTCTTAGAAAGATCGTATATGAAATAAATATTTGGATTGTAATTATGTATACTACTCTAGATAAGAGGGAGTGTTGATAAATGTAGCTATGGTTGTTCTTCATAATTCTTGATTTATTTGCAATACTATGTAAAAACACGAAAGAAAACCAAATTTTAAATTAGAAGAAACTTAAAGAAATAAAAAAAGAAAAACCACCTAAAATTAGGATCCTTTAAAATATATCATACTCATGTAAATATCATATTTACCCTTAATTATTATCCACAACAATATAAGAAATTACTTAGAGAAAATATAGAATAGAAACAAGATGTAAATAGATATACTTTCTAGAGTCATTTTCCACCATTATTTACATGGTCTTCAAGAGTTTAACAAATGAGTGAAAGTGCAAATGTGTAGACTTTCTAGAATTTATTTTACAAAAGAATGTCATTTAATTTAAGAGACATATTTCTTGTGTATCTTGTGTATAAAATACACTTGACCTTTTTTTATTTTGTATACACACTTATAAGATATCTCTCTCACATTCTAATATCTACTTTTATTTCAAGTTTATTAGTTGGATTTTGTAATGCTCGGTGAAGATAAAGAACTACAATATATATTCACAAAAAATTACGGTAGTTAATAAAGTACTTGTCTTAATTATACTAAAAAATAAATAATAATTAATCTCCAAAATAGAGGGATAATTCTGATAAGTTTCCTAGTGGACTCTCCTCATTTTAAACTATATTTTCACTCCCATATGTTAAAGGCTTGTAATATATTGATTGAATTTATTGCACTTGTGTTGAGTCTCAATGACCTATAATATGTCATATGGATTTCTACTTTGACATGTATTAGTTCATCTAGTTTGCTATGAGCTTGCAATGTTTCCCTTAAACTACTTTCCCCAACCTTTATTCATTATGATTCATACTATGGGTTCATTCATAACCATTACACGGCATACTATGTGTTCATGCAAAACCATAACATGGGTCACTATGTATTCATAGAGAACCATTGCATAGATTCCCTAGAACTCCCAAGGAGATCATAACAAATATTAATAAATATACGGTTAATAATGTTATATAGTATAGTGTGAGAGGCTTTCCCATGAAGGACTTCTAGTGGAGTCTCATCCATAAGTATCATGAATATGCCTAGTTATAGAGATGTTTTAGTGTGGATTTTCTCATACTAATGTTAAAATAACATAATATCTAGTTTCTTATTTCATGTTTCCTTCTCCTTTATTATAATAGTCAAAACGTACTCATATAGCTAGGAATAAGTATAATTTGAACATTTAGATTTACTCTTTATAGGTAGGAAAGCATGCATTGGTAGAAATTATCTTCCATTATAATTTGTCTAAATAATTTATTTCCATCTAGGTACAACCATTCTATGATGAGTATTAAAAAAAAGCTCACTAGTTTGACTTGAGGAGTGACATAAGAGAAACATTCATTTGGGATATTCAAACCAATGATCCAAGGCAAAAAAAAAAATCAATCTAAAAATTCCTTGGGAAAACTATGGCAAAAGGCATGCTCCTCCAACTAGTGAGACCACCAATTTCTTGTGAGCTCAAACTTCTATCCTCCTCTTCTCTCTCATTTTCTTAGAACAATTGTCCCCTCATTATTTTTCTTAAGTGGAATGTAATGTTTTCTTGGGAGTAGATTTTATCTAGCATCATCCTCTTAAGGTAGGCCTCCTTTTTGCATTACCTAGTTTATTTTTTAAAGATAGGGAAATATTTTCTTTTTCCTTTACAAGAAAGTCTTTCTCTCTAGTTGTCCTTATGCTTACCTTTTACCCAACATGACATTTTTCTCTATCTAAGTTTATCTTTTCACCCAACCTAATATTTCTCTCCAATTATTTTGTTTCCCTTTTGGCAATATTTCTCCTACAAATTATGTGATATTTTGGGATGGGCTATCACTTTAGCTTAATCACTTAACAAAAGTGTAGTGTAAAGAACCCCCAAATTAGCTTCAAATTAAATAATGAAAATTCCCAACATTATGATAAAATCCTAGAGAGTTTTTTGAAAATATGGGTTACAACTCTCAAGCTTCTTCATTTTAGGTGCGAGAGGGGTCCTTTATGGTGGTGAATCTATTTATACCATAAAAAATTGATTCAAACACTTAGGATTCTTACTTTTAGAAAAGAAAATTATTGGGTCCCAACCAAGTTATGTGCAAATGTGCTTAACAAATCCTTGGACAAAAACAAGCTCATTTCACTCATGTGCTAATACCCATGCTATTCCCAAAAGAAAAGAAAAGAAATTATCATTATAAAATTTATTTACAAGAATTAATCAAATTAAGATGGCCCCACAACTACCTAGAAGAAACAATATTTATTAGTAAATGGTCATGATGATGAGGTGACTAGTTGGTCAAAAAAGCCTTGCCATTTTATTTTATTTTATTTGTAAAGAAAAAAACTCTTCTTAATAAAATAATAAAGCATTGGACTAGAGGTATGGTAGTTAAGGAACTCATCGTTCGTGGGAAAAAATCTAGCCATGCCAAATGTTACTGTGGAAGATTCTACTTTGCAACTACTCAACCCACAAATTAAGCCTCCTAATCATCTCAAGGCACAAATCATATATATATATATATATAACAACTTGAACATGTACTCTTTAAATTAAATTTCAGTAACTAATAATAATTATAATTTCTTTTATTTTGTGAGTAAAAGTTATTAAAAATTTTGTTAAATAACAAGAAAAATGACTTAAATTTTTCTTTTTATGTTAAAATTTAATTTACAATTTTTATAAATCATGTTCACAAATAATAACTATACTCACCTTCTTAGCCTTTTACCAGATCAAATCTTAAACCAAACTAAATAATTAGTTTGTATAAGTATCATAGACCAAAATTTGGTCTAAATAGAGAGCAACTATCATCATATCATCATCATCAATAAATAACAAATAAATACATAAATAAAACTAATATTTATTAATAAATTCTGTTATTCTTTATTTAATTATTTTATATTATATTTATATATTTATATAATATAATGTTTTGGAGATCAACAAATCCTCCTGGTGATGAGCAATTTTTCAGGCATGAGGGTTTCAAAAAGAATCACTCATCCATATTAAAAGAAGTAACAAACAGAAAATTTTAAGGTACTAATAATAATTATAAATGGTTATATTTAATTTAATGATAATTAATTATTTTAAATTTATGTGTTCCGGAGATGCTTTCTATGTTTACACAGGAATTGACCAAATCACAATTTAAAATATGTATTGATCTCCTCCATCACAAATACATGAATAAACTAAAAAAATCCATGACTATAAATATCGATAATATTTTTCCATATGTTATAAACCCAATTTTCTTTAATTGTTAATTAAAGAAAATAATTAATGCAACGAAACAGTTCAACTGTACGCCTTTAAACCTTCATAGGGGACTCAAAGTCCTTCTTCCCAATGCCCTCCCTAACGATATTTATCACTACATATTCATGCACATAAATGATATTCATCAGTCCATATTCATACATAAATGAAATTTAACACTCCATATCTTTATGATCGAGACTCTAACCCTCCATAACGATGTTTAGAATCCATGTTCTCATTGCCCTATATGGATCTCATACTGAAAAATCCGACCATAACACCCTGTAAAAACGGAAGATTAGGTAACTAACCCTTTTATATATGGAATCATATGTGAGACCATCTCTAACCACAGAGGCAATATCCAGGTCTCTTCATTTCAGCTCCCTCTATTCAATCATTCGGCTTCACAGAGAAGCGAATTAGCTTTGCATAAATGATTGGTATATTCTTGTTCACATTGCATTATTAAATCTTGCACTACGCTTCAAGATACCCTGCCGTCTCTCTTCTAGGTTATTGCGTTTCACCAGTTTTATACGCTCTAGTTTCCTGCATAACTCGCCCACGGATTCGAACCTCGCTTGTGGTGATATGCCGCAAAGCATTTTGAACTCTGCTGCTGGTGATATGCCGGATAGTGATAATGACGGAGGTTCATACACTGAACCAACAAACAATGAACAACGAAGAAACCCTTCGGCTGTTCACGGTGGTTGGAGCTCTCTGATTTCACAGGCCTGTCACAACAAAAGTCGTACTAGTGCTGGAGATCTTAATGCCAACAGCATGGGTGGAGGATTACGGAAATACAGAGGTGTGACGCGTAGGACGGCACGAGCTAGTAAGAAAAACAATCCTGAGAAATCGAAAAACCGGGTCTATCTGGGAACTTTTCCCATAGCAGAGATGGCCGCAATTGCGTTCGACGCAGCGATATTGGTCCTAAGGGCCGAGTCACGTCCCACTCGTTTCAACTTTCCAGAGTATTCTGCTCACGTCAAAAGCATAGTAGAAGGCTTCTCTCCTTCAGATATTGCAAATAAGGTGAAGCATGTAGCGTGGAAGGCTGCGGAAAACATAGCACCTCTACTTAGTCTCGAGAATAAGCATCGGGAGTTTGGAGTTTCCCCTCTCATTAGCCAACAGCGGAAGCATCAGGGATTTGAAGTTTCTGCTGCAATGCCAGCTGCCGCCATTAGTTCTTCTTCCGCCTCATTCATGTCTTCCAATATAGGTATGCATCCTCAAATTTCATCTTCGACTGTGTTTTCTAAAGATTATTTTAGGTATTGAGAGAAGAGCATCCCCAGGGAATAAATTATGTTTTTCATCAAAATGAGTTATATATATTTGAAAGTCATCGGCCGGAAACTGGAGCCCGCATCATAGACCTAGGTTTTAACTAATTATGTTAGAGGCTAGAAACTCGAGCCAGGATCCTAGACTAAATTATGTTTTTTTTTCTTTTTTTCTAAATGAATTATATAAGTGGGAAATTTATACTTTTCGAGGCAGAAACTGGAGGAGGATTCTAGACTCAGGTAATAAATTTTATATATGATAACTCATAATTCAGTTTAGACTCAGGTAATAAATTATATATATATGATAACTCATAATTCAGTCTGAACCAACACTTATTCTTTTACATTCTTTTAATATGTTTATCTTTACAATTTTATTATGATGAATTTTGAGTGATACTCATCTATTTCAACTATTCTATTTATAGTTTAAAAAATTGAACCAACACTTATTCTTTTACATTCTTTTAATATGTTTATCTTTCCAATTTTATTATGATGAATTTTGAGTGATACTCATCTATTTCAACTATTCTATTTATAGTTTAAAAAATATTAGATATATCTAGAAGAGTAGCTAATTTTATCTAAATTTATATTTAAAATAATTTATAATATAATTAATGAATAAAAATCATTATACAACTCACATCTTAAAACTATCAATATATACAATGCTATTAATCCATTAATGAATAGAGGATAGTTAGCAATATATGTCACTCATTAAATTTAAGCACATACAAAATCTATAAAATAGTATATACTACCACACATTAAATTGATAATATTATACATATTAATTGCACACCTTAAGTTCAGGTCCTCCCAAGCTATTCCTTTTGCTCTCAATATGTTCAAGTGAATCAACCAAAAAAATTATAAAAAGTTGTTGAAATAATATTTAAAAAATATAAAATAAAAAAGGTTCTAATTCATGTGAATTAGTAAGTGAAAAAGAGCAAGGCTCAAGTGGAACAAAGCCATCTTTTGTTTATAAGAACTCATACTCACATAAAGAAGCTCCAATCACTTCCAAAAGTAATCACTTCCAAAAGTAATGAGTTGGCAATTGTTACCACTATTGTACCACTTAAGGTTTAGTAAAATGTTCAAAAGAAAAAACCAATTTATCTTGCCAAATGTAATTTAAATTTAAATTTTATTATAACCTAACTAATATGAGTGCTTAAAGCACATACACATAGTCATCACTAACAATATATAAATATAATCATACATATTCTTTATGTAACTTCTTATTTTTATTAATAGAAAATTGTAATTTTTCCCTAAACATAAAAACAAAAATAAAAAATTAATCATATAAATTAGAAATTTAATTTATATAAATTTAATTAATTATAATTATTTTTTTCAAAATATAAATTAATATTTATCAATAATGGTAATTTCACTCATTTCAAAATCAGCATAAAAACCTAATCAATATAATTGATTTTATTAAAATATAAATAATATCAACTTAAGAAGCCAATTTTGTTGTATGATTCATTGAGTTTTCACAGTAACAAATTAATATATATCCCCAAAAAAAACTTGTTTTTGTGCTAGTCATGCAGCTGGAAATTGGTTACAAGTTTTGACACACCATTTGTAGTGTTTTCTGGATCATAAACATGTTGAATAATAATCCATAAAGCACCTGAGTTTTGAGACACTTTGTAAAAGTTAAAATCTCATTAGTCTCAACTCACAAGCTAAAAGAACTTGTATAACTAAGTTGTTTGTCCAAAGACTATGTACTTACAAAATAACTGGGGGTATTTTCTATGAAAGATCAAGTTGAAGCTACATGACATAATCATAAGATAAATAATTTTTTTATAAGGTCGTGCTAATGACATAATCTACCTAGGTTCATTTTAGGCCTTAGTTTACACCTCTTTTTTGTCTCTATATACTTGCTTAAAACTTAGAATAGAATGGTTGTTCTATCATGTTAAATTGCTGAGCGATTAGATCATTCTTGGTTATCCATGCTTAACTTTTCATGGGCATTTGAAAGGATCAGATTATTTTTCATGGACATTTGAATGGGTCAATTTGTTTGGATTAGTTGGCTAATAGAATTTTTCTCTCTCTTCGCCAATGCAATAATCTTTTGCAAGATTTTAATTCCTCTAATTACTCTAAACTTCAGAGGCCAGTGCAATAATCTTTTGTAGGATTTTAATTCCTGGAATTATTCAGAGGCCATTGCCTAATTGAAGTTATTTTTTTTTCTTCTTCAAAGATTTTTGTACAAACTCCTTTCTCATTTCCAACTTCATGTCAATTATTATTAACTTCAATAATCCTTCCTCTAGTATAGAAATTATTTTCCTTGTAAACACTTCTATCTATCAATTCCAACTTTATATTAATTTAGATGTTTATCTGAATAACCCTTACTCTATTTACATTGATCCCACAAATGGCAATGTCCTGCGAATGTCCTTAAATTTGTCAAGAAGGGAGCCATATCACTATTAAACAAAATAATAGACATAAAAGCACTTCCAAAACATTGAGCAATATTTGGGTGACAATTGGGTGTGTTATGAACATGGAAAAAAAAATAATAGACACATAAGCACTTCCATTAGCATACAAAATATTTAGGTGACAACTGGTATCTTATGTGCATGGAAATGTGTTCCTACCTTGATAGGAGTTGAGTTGTTTAATTGAATATCCTTTACTCGATTTAAATTGGTCTGGAAAATTCCATTGTCCTTGAAGCTTGTCAAGGAGGCAACCAGATCACTATAAGAAAAATAACAAAAATGTAACCACTTGCAATGCCATAAGCAATATTTTGGTGACAACTTTGTATTTAATAATCTTGGAAATGTGTTTTAGCCCTGATAGTCCAACCAGTTAAATATATCAAAGAAACAAAAATATATATATAGAAGACACATAATTTGCAAGGTTCTAGTCTAGCTCCTTCTTGGTCTTTCATGAGTTCTCTTACTCCAGATTTTTCTAAGATTTTCTTTGGGTGCCATATCAAAAAAAAATTGGATTCATGCTATTGATGGGAGCTATGTTATACATATATGTAAACACAACAAACCTCATAGGGTAGTTGTAAGACCTATACAAATCCTAGATTGAAGGACCCCAGAGCTATCTAAAAGTTGGAACCCTTGGAACCTCAAGGTCACAGATTTCCAAATGTTATGAGGTGATTGTGTGGAACTAGTTGTTGTAATTTGTATTTAATCATTTGTAGTTTTTAGAATCATAAACACATGGGATAATAATCCAAAAGGCATCTGAGTTTTTAGAGACCACTTTGTAAAAGTTATAACAGGATGATTTAGATACCCAATAGTGAATGGAAATTTAATTACATATCTTTCATGAAAACAACATTGTTGGGAGATTGGAGCTTTTATTCTATTGTTTTGTCTGTTTTGTCTTTATGCCATTCAACTCTTATTTTTTAAATAATAGGAGCATAGGGAGTTGGCAAGAGAAGTTGTTAGGAACTCTTTGGTATTGTTGAAAAATGTGAAGTCACCCAACCAGTCTTTGCTCCCTTTGCACAGGAATGCTTCCAAGGTTCTTGTTGCAGGGACCCATACTCATAATCTAGGTTATAAGTGTGGTGGATGGGAAATAGAATGGCATGGAAGATCTCTAAACATAACGGTAGGTGAGTTCCATTACATTTATGTTAGGTGAGCCATCATTTATTATCCACTATCACATTTATAGTAAGTTATTCAATTGACCTTTTCAATATATTTTTGTTGTTGAGAAAGTACAATTCTTGAAGTTATCAAACTAGCTTTCAACCCCTCTACTTAAGTGGTTTATGCTAAAAATCCATATGTGAACTATGTCAAAGGATAAGGGTTTTCATATGCCATTGTGGTTATGGGTGAAAACATCACCAAGTTCTACTAAAGTTACTCTTGTTAGAGGTTGTATGTTTGGAGGCTACCACATCCTAGTGGACATCACACATGATCTAAGATGATAGCATGAGACCATTTATAAGTGTATCCCAAGATTGGATGGAATCTCATCCACTTGAGTTGATGCTTTTGCACTCCTTGCTAGTGGCTTTTGTAGTTACTTTCCCTTCCCCTTCTTTTGATGGCATTGGAAACAAAGTCCCCAAAGTTTTGACACTCCAATCACTTGATGTGGCTCAAGTCCTTTCCATGGTTACAATAACATGGCTTCTATTTCTTCAGTTTTTAACCCTTCTTAGTTCCTCTTTTCTTGTTTCCCTCATATTATAATCCATTGAATAACATACTTCCATTTCAATTTAAGACAATCCAATAGTCCTCATATAGACCATTTATATTAATTTTATAATATAATTATAGGTACACATCACTACTAGTCTTCATATACTTTAATCTACTAGTTTCTTTAGTAAATGTCACTCCATTGAATTCTACAAAATCCATTAATTTTTAGCCAGATGCTTTCATGGTTGTCTAACATATATTTTTATCAAATTTGTTTATAATTTGGGTGTTTGGGAGAGACATTCTACTAGTCTAGTACTACTTGAAGTCATTTCATAGCCTACTAAGCCCAGATGTCATAGCCAAAAAGTTTCCAAAAAGAAGAAGACCTTTATAATGCAATGGATACTAACTCTTTACCCTTCACCTCCTCTCAATTTCTTGTTGTTGTATTTGAGATTGACTATGCCCATATTGCTACATTGGAATATCCCCTAAACAAAAGTTAAAATAGATCAACAACCCAACAAAGAACTCTACAACCTCATCACAACTTCACTGTGCTTTTCTCAAGCACATCTCACCCATGAAGCCTCGTGACAACTCCCTTTCATAGGTGGCAGTTCTATTACCTATTCAAGAATTGTTAGAAGGTTTCAGCAAACCTCTTTGATATCATTATGATTTTTTTCTAAGGCATTCTAAATCAATTCTACTTCTAATGGAAACTAACATTTTCTAAATTTAAAGGCTAATCAAAAATGCAATCTCAATATCACTATAATCTATAAACACATTTTGAATACATACATTGGAACACATAGATCAATGTCAAAAGCCTTGTTACTCCTATTACTCCTATTACTCCTATTAGAATACTCCTCAATAAAAATCTTATAGAAAATTTTGCTAGAGAGTATTTCTTGTAAGAACTGAAACTAACCCTTACAGATCCATAGTCTCACTCCCCCTTATAACTAACACCTAGGGTTCATAAAAATAGATATATTGCTTAGATATCTAGATCTATACTCTATCTAACTCATAAAAAATGTATTCCGAAAGATTGCTAAAAATAAACAGAACTCCCTCATCTAACATTAGCACTTTATCTTTACCAAAAAATCTAACTATAAACATAAACTTATCTTATTCTATTGATGGCTGGTGCATACATCCATGCATGTGCCTTTACTATTAGAATAATAAAATTTGTGATGTGCCCTTAATGTCTATTTATTTTTGCATTCTCACCTACAAATCATTATGCTGTTTGGAATTTAAGAAAACTTTTAAGGAGGGTGGCTTACCTGAAAGGAAGTAGTTGGAGCACCAACTTACTTTATTGTCTTTGGTAATGTCTAGATTAGCCATCTATACTTTCTAGCTGAACTTGAAGGTAAAGAGGCACCCATTTCACCTCCAAAAGCTAAGTGATCTAAATGTGCTTTCCAAGATCTTTATTATCTATGCATATCTATTTTTGGGATTGTTTTTTGGATACCAAGCCCTTCTACCTCTATGGTCACTATTGGAGGTTTTTGAGACTTATTGGACCATGAATTTTCTTCAAACTTGGTGTCTACTTACATATACTTTATCTTGAGATGGAATGTATATTCTATAAGCTTTCTAGGTTTCACTCTAACCTACAAAGATGTAGTTCAAACTAGAAGGTTCCTACTTGGTCCTTTTCTCATCTGGAATATGAATGTAGATAGGACAAGTGAAAAACTCAAATATGTGTGAGTGTTACTTGATGCTTTTGAATTCCTCCATTGATGCCTTATCTTTTAAAATTTTGTGAGTATTCAAAATATACAATGATAAGACATGTTTATACATAGAGACACACATGACCAGAGATCATCAATCATGGATTTGGTTGTTCTATGATAGATATGTTCCTCCTCTTTGCAACTCCATGATGAAGGAGCAAGGGGAAAAGTCTTCCGACTTATTCCAAAAAATATATATATATATACACTGAAGGAGTGGGATCCTTCTGCCTGCACTTTCTATGTTTTTTTAGTTAAAAATAGGAAAACATGCTACATTTTCTAGTTAAAAATAGCATAAAAGTAGATAATAAAACATGCTATATTTTCACAGATACACTACTTGTAAAAAGCCTTAAATTACTATGTAAAGGTCTGATTTTGTAATAGGTAAGGTTATCCATTATGAAAAAGATACATTGCCCCCAACCTTGAGGGAGGAGAGGTGGTGCCAGCATTGCCATTATGAAACTCTCTCTCAATCATGTAAAAAAAAAACTGACTGTGTTATCTTGTTATCTTGTTAAGGTGTATTTTGAAGTCACTGAAAGGTTTAAGAATCTCCCCACCTCCTAACACGGCATGATTGATTGCATGTAATATATAATTACCTGTGTATTAAGACAGCTTGGCAATAGTGGGCGGTATAGGTTCGAACCTTGGGTTAGCTCACATATAAAGGAGCACTGCGTGGTTTTCATTAGTGTTTCCTGACTGCTTGCGCAGAGAGGGCTCTCAACTACCTGTGACCGGTTGAACTCACAAACGCCGGCTCAAAAGAGCGTTGCTGTGGTAGTTTTTATTGTGTGCCTAGTCTGTCTGCGGCAGAGAGTTCTATCATTTAATTATGATGGCTGGGTGGGAACTCTAAACACTTGTTCATTGTTGCATATATTCATAGTGGGGATGTTCTTTGGTATTCAAGGCATTGGGGCGGTTTGATGGCACTCCAGGTTTCATTATAGTATAATGAAATTTTATTGAATTGTTGTCCAATGAGTGTAGCATAAATCCTTCTTTAATAAGGTTGCCCATAACAATAGGTGCATAATCCTTTTTGTAAGGCCTCCATAATTCATTAAATTGATGCCAATACAATTTAAGTCATTTGACCATAAGTAAGCAAGGTTGTGACTGGGTGAAAAGGAATGAAGCTATCAGTTTAATGACTGATACTCCTGAAGACAATTCAAGGCAAATTGAAGTGGAGATTCAAGAGATTTTTGTCAAATTAGAGGGATTATCCCTAATGTCTGCACCGTCACCATCATTGGTGGTATGAGAGCCATTAACTGACATTGAATTGAATCTCAAGAGCTGAAGAAGGATGGATTTAAGAGTTGGAAGAGGACGAGGACCTGGCAGAAGAGGACGGCCTATTGAAAATGTTGAAATAATGGAAAACATAGAAGAGCTGCGAGCTAGATTGGATGGGTTAACCTAGACAGAAACATAGATGATGGAGATGTGAGTGAGCCCGAAGTTGAAGATACAGAGGAGGAAGCTGTACACTTTACTCGTTCTTTGAGTGAGTGTTGAAATCCACAGCCACCCCATGGAACCAATTAGTGCTGATATACCAAGGAGGACTCAATCTAGAAGAATTAATCAAGTGGACTAATAGCATGGAGAAATTCATCGATTATGAAGAAATAGAACATGAGAAGAAAGTAAAGTTTGCTATCACCAAATTAAAAGGCCATGCAATGCTCTGGTGGGCTGGTGTGATGGCGGAAAGGAGGAGAGTGAGGAGAGTGGGTAAGGAGCCAATCAAGAATTGGAGGAGAATGGTAGCAAAGCTAAAAGGTAAATTTTTTATGAGTAATTATCAGCACACATTGTTTAGACAAATGAAAAATCTTAGACATAGAGCCTTGAGAGTAAAAGAATACACAGAAGAGTTCTATAAGGTGAGAATAAGAGGTGGAGACGCCGAAGACACACATGAGAAGGTAGGTAGATATATGAATGGCCTCACGATGGACATTCAGGATGAGATAAGTTTATTGTCTCCAAAAGCAGTAGATAGCAATGAAAGCTGCACAAAAACTCATGAGGAAGCAATCTGTGAGGGGGAGAGGGACTTACAGAGGAAAAAGAAGTCAAGATGGTAGAGGAAGATCTAAAACACCTAAAGAAGGAGCTAGTAGTAGCTCAACCGAGCATGCACCCGCAGGAGGTGATGCAAGAGGTAGAGGGAGTTTTTCTGGAGGAAGAGGAGGTAGAGGAATAAGGAGAGAAATAAGATGTTATAGATGTAATAAGCTCGGACACAGCTTTTGAGTGGCGAGAGAATGCAGAAATAAAGTAGATAAATGCAATTTTTGCTCCACTTGAGTGAGAGGCACCAACGACAAGAGTACCAGAAGAAGAAAACAAACCACAAAGAGGAGAATCTCTCGTACTTAATAAAGTTTTGCTTAACCGACCAAAGGAGATGGCTCAATCGCCACAAAGGAAGACTTTATTTAGGACAGTGTGCAAAGTCCAAGGAAAATGTTGCCACATGATCATTCATAGTGGCAACACTGATAATTTGGTTTCTACAGAAGTAGTGGAGAAATTAAAGCTGAAGACAATGAAGCATCCAACACCTTATAAAGTGTCATGGTTTTTTTTGAAGAATCTTCGTCGAAAATCACATAGAAAAACTTACGAACCATCGAGTGTGGTTCATCGTGAGATCTCATTTAGCACAATATATAGAGAGGGCAGAGAATCCATGACTCAACGGGTAAAAGTAACAGCTACAAATGACATGATAACAACTAGTTTGACCAAGATAAATGAAATTTAATAATAATAATATTACTATTATCAAAAATTAATAATTTCAAATATGTTTGAAAAAATTAAAATGATTAAAAAATTATATAAAAATGAATTATATTATTATTATTATTTATTTATTTATTTATTTTATTTTATATATATATATATATATATATATATATATATATATATATATATATATATATATATATTAATTTCAAACAAAAAGAAAAAAAAATAAAAAAAGGGAAAAAATATTTATAGTAATAATAATTAATTTAAGGGAATAGGTATACTAGTTTATATTAGAAAATTATATTCATTAAAATTAATATATATATGAATTACAATAAAATTAATACACAAAGAACTGCAAGAAAGAAAGAAAAAAAAAAAAATAATAATAATAACAAATAAATAATAATAAAATAATATATATATATATATATATATATATATATATATATAATATATAACTAATAATAAATAAATAAATAGATAGAAAACACCAACTTAATAGAAAACAAAAATTGAGGGAGAGAAAGAAGGCAGACAACTAGGAGGAGAGGGGTGGGATCCAGCAACTACTAATCTTCGAGCCATCCTCCCTATTCAGATTGATCTGCCTTTTTTCAATTTCAAGGGCTTCCCTAAATTTCCGGTGATGGAATTGAGACACTTTAGGAATCACACTAGCCTCCTCGATGCAGACATGATGATTGGTTTTCTCTACATGTTCTGCTAACGCGGAAGATTTAGTTCTCATATGCTTTAGGTCAGCCGCGTGCTCACTAATCCTTTGATTAATGGAGCGACGAGTCTCACCAGTATAGGGGGCTCCACAAGAACAAGGAATAATATAAACCCCTTTCATATCTTTGGGGCATCAACTATTGGTAAGTGAACAAGTTGAAGGGGAATTTCAAGTGGGAAAGTACAAAGATAAAATTGTTTGTGATGTGATGCCTATGGACATGTGTCACATATTTCTTGGAAGACCTTAGCAATATGACAGAGGAGCCATACATGATGGGAAGTGAAACACCTACAAGTTTGGAAAGGATGGTGTCAATCATACGTTGCTCCCTCTCTAAGAAGAATATGGACTGGGATAGAAATATGATCCAAAAACTCTGTTACTTGGAGGAAAGGAATCTAAAGCAGATGGAAGAAAATGAGGTAAATTTTGCTGTAATTTGCAAGCCCAAGGTAATCATGACTTCCACTAAAGTTTCTGATTTACCCATTGAAATTCAAGAAATGTTGGAGAAATATTATGATATTATTGTTGATGATTTTCCTAATGAATTACCGCCCATTCGAATTGTCAGCCATCATATAGATTTGATTCCTGGAGCAAGCCTCCCTAACAAAACAGCATATAGAATGACTCCTGCAGAAAATGAAGAAGTTAAGAAACAGGTGCAAGAATTACTTGAAAAGGGATTGATCAAAGAAAGCTTGAGTCCTTGTGTGGTGCCAACAGTGATGAGCCCAAAGAAAGATGGAGGCTTGAGAATGTGTACAGATTCAAGAGCCATTAATAAGATCACAATCACGTACAGATTTCCGCTACCCAGAATTGAAGATTTAATGGATTTCTTGTATGGCGCAAAATATTTTTCAAAACTAGATCTTAAAAGTGGGTATCATCAGATAAGGATAAGAGAAGGGGATGAGTGGAAAACCGCTTTTAAGACCAATGAAGGATTATATGAATGGAGAGTGATGCCTTTTGGGTTGTCAAATGCACCAAGTACATTGATGAGGCTTATGAATGAAGTTCTTAAAGAATTCATTGGTAAATTTGTACTAGTATATCTCGACGATATATTAGTCTATAGTAGGTCCAAGGAGGAGCACTTGAGGCATTTAAATTATGCTCTGCAGAAGCCACAACAAGAAACTATTGCTGAACCTGAAGAAATGTTTATTCATGAAAGAGGAGCTGGTGTACTTGGGATTTGTGATTTCAGCTGAAGGGTTAAAGATGGATCCGGAGAAGATTAAAGCAATTGTGGAGTGGCCTTCACCCAAAAGTGTTTTTGAGGTAAGGAGTTTTCATGGTCTTGCTAGTTTTTACAGAAAATTCATTAAGAATTTTAGTAAGATTAATTCGCCTATTATTGAGACCATAAAAAAGGATAAACAACCATTTGAATGGACTATTGAAGCAGAGAAATTTTTCAGTTGTTAAAGAAGAAAATAAGTGAAAACCCTGTTTTGGTTCTTCCTGATTTTAACAAAACTTTTCAAGTTAAGTGTGATGCCAGCGTAGAAGAAATTGGAGGAGTTTTAAGCCAAGAAGATAGACTGATAGCTTATTTCAGTGAAAAGCTAAATGATGCAAAAAGAAAATATTCTTCTTATGATAAGGAGTTTTACGTAGTTGTGCAGGCATTAAAGAAATGGAGGCATTATTTGATGTCAAAAGAATTTATTCTCTATTGAGATAACCATGCATTGCAGTTTATAATGCAGCAGCCAAAGCTCAGCCAGAGACATGCTAAATGGGTAGAATATCTTCAAAGTTTTCACTTTGTGTTGAAGCATATAAGTGGGTAGTCAAACAAAGTTGTAGATGCCTTAAGTAGAAGGAATGTATTGTTGGAGGAGAGTCAAATCCAAGTGTTGGGTTTTGATTTTCTTAAGTAATTATATGAAAATGATTCAGATTTTAAAGAGGCATTTGAGGCTTGTAAAAATTTGGTCTTGGCAGATAAGAGCAAGTGGTTGGATTATTTTCTACACGATGGACTGTTATTTAAGAAAAATTAGCTGTGCATACCAACCTGTTCGATGAGAGAGAATTTAATCAAAGAAAAGCATAGTGGAGGACTTGCAGGACATTTTGGTACAAAGACGACTTTTGAGCAACTCAACAGATTTTATTTCTGGCCAAAAATGAAATCTGAAGTAGAGATGTATGTAAGAAATTGTAATGTCTACCAGTATGCAAAAGGAAGAAGCGAGAACACAGGATTATATATTCCATTGCCAATTCCAGATAGGCCTTGGGATATGGTAAGTATGGATTTTGTGCTCAGATTACCAAAGACTCAAAGAGGGTATGATTCAATCTTTGTTGTAGTGGATAGATTTTCAAAAATGGCACACTTTATTCCCTGTTATAAAACTAGTGATGCTTCTCACATTGCTAACTTGTTTTTTAAAGAAATTGTAAGATTGCATGGATTGCCCAAAAGCATTGTTTCAAACTGGGATTCAAAGTTCGTGGGATGTTTCTCAAGAACACTATGGAAGAAGCTAGGGACTAAATTAAGTTTCAGTTCTCCCTATCATCCTCAAACCGATGGACAGACTGAAGTTGTGAACAAAAGTTTAGGCAATCTTTTGAGGAGCCTTACTGCAGAGCATCCAAAGCAATGGGCCAACTGTTACCACAAGTTGAGTACGCATATAATGAATCGCCAAACAAGAGCACAGGACAGAGCCCATTCGATATTGTTTATGGAATGCATCCTAGAGGAATATTTGAATTAAGGAATTTGGGAAAAGAAGAAATGAGGAGTGCAGAAGGTGAAGACTTTGCTTCCAGAATGCAGGCGATACATGAATAGGTGAAATAGCAGCTGCAAGATAGCAACATCAAGTACAAAACCAGAGCACACATGAGGAGAAGAGAAGTGAACTTTGAAGTTGGAGACTTGGTTTTAGCACATCTCATGAAGGAGAGATTTCCAAAAGGGGAGTATAATAAGTTAAAATCCAAGAAAATTGGGCCATGTAGGATACTGAGGAAATTCTCTGCAAATTCTTATGAGATTGAATTACCACCTTGTGTGGGAATATCACCAATTTTTAATGTTGCCGACTTGTATAAGTATGAGAATGAAGCTACAGATGATACAACACAGGATCAAGAGACTTTAGAGATTAACTGTGTGAAACAGCTACCCACAGCAAAGAATTTACACCGAGAAAGAATTCTGGACAAGAAGGTGCACAAGAAGACAAGGAGACGAGAGTACTTCCAGTACGTGGTAAAATGGAAAGGACAACCAATCAATGAAGCTACTTGGGTTAGAGAAGATGTTCTACAGAAACTTGGCAAATCTGTAGATGAGCTCATGGACAGGAGCCCATGAAGAATTTTGTCCTCAAGAATCTCATGTAGGAGCATGTGACTCAGAGGGGAAAAGTCTTCCGAATTATTCCAAAAATAAAAAAAAAATCTACACGCAAGGAGTGGGATCCTTTTCCATGTAGTTTCTATGTTTTTTTAGTTAAAAATAGGAACAGGGTAGAGAATAAAACATGCTATCTTTTCTAGTTAAAAATAGCATAAAAGTAGATAATAAAACATGCTATCTTTTAACATATAGACTAGTTGTAAAAAGCCTTAAATTAATATGTAAAGGTCTACTTTTCTAATAGGTAAGGTTATCCATTATGAAAAAGATACATTGCCGCCAAGCTTGAGGGAGGAGAGGCGGTGCTAGCATTGCCATTATGAAACTCTCTCTCATTCATGTAAAAAAAAAAAACTCAGTGTGTTATCTTGTTAATGTGTATTTTGAAGTCGCTGAAAAGTTTAAGAATCTCCGCACCTCCTAACATGGCGTGATTGATTTCCTGTGATATATAATTACTTGTGTATTAAGACAGTTTGGTGACATTGGACGGTATAGGTTCGAACCTCGACCTATTTTCCAGTTAAAAGAATTATAAAACCTTATATGTTGTATATGCATGGTTGTTTCATTATTCTTTTGGTCGAATACGGAGTTAGCTAACATATAAAGGAGTACTGCGTGGTTTTCATTAGTGTTTCCTAGCTGTTTGCACAGAGAGGGTTGTCAACTAAGTGTGGTGACTGGTTGAACTCACAAACGCGGGCTCAAAAGAGCGTTGCTATGGTAGTTTTTATTGTGTGCCTAGTCTGTCTGCGGGAGAGAGTTCTATCATTTAATTATGATGGCCGGGTGGGAACTCTAAACACTGGTTCTCTATTGCATATATTCATAGTGGGGTTGTTCATTGGTATTCAAGGCATCGCGTGGTTCGATGGCACTCCAGGTTTCATTATAGTATAATGAAATTTTATTGAATTGATGTCCAATGACTATAGCGTAAATCCTTCCTTAATAAGGTTGCCCATAACAATAGGTGCATAATCCCTTTTATAAGGCCTGCATAATTCATTAAATTGATGCCAATACAATTTAATTCATTTGACCATAGGTAAGCAAGGTTGTGACTCGGTGAAAAGGAATGAAGCTAACAGTTTAATGACTGATACGCCTGAAGACAGTTCAAGGCAAATTGAAGCGGAGATTCAAGAGATTTCTGTCAAATTAGAGGGATTATCCCTAACGTCTGCACCCTCACCATCACTCCAATCTATAGAGGATAGTAAGGAACAATCAACAATTTCTTTGATTCTTTCTTTCATGAAAAAGGTATCAAACTCCTTTGGGGTAAACTTCTCTCCATTGTGGAACCTTAACACCTTAATATTCATACCTATTTGATTTTCTACAAGATCCTTAAACTCTTGAAACTTCTCAAAGTTCTATCCTTGGTTTTGGTGAATTAAGTCTATTACTTCATCAATAAAATATTAGTAATAAATTTTAGCTGATAAGGAAGTTGAAGACATGGGCCAACATACAATTGAGTGGATTAGGTCAGAAACCCCTCTTGACCTATGTCCACTACAAGGAAAACATCCTTCATGTGCTTTCCAAGTGCACAACCCTTGCACACTCCTTTCTTCTTAACCTTGAATATTTTCAATCCCCACAACATGTTCTTCATGATTGGAAACATTCACAAGAGCAAGTGACCTTGTCTCTTTTGTGGAAGATCACACAAGTTGTCACTATCATGCCCTAAAGTTCTTATAGGATTCCCTTGCAATTTAGGATGACGACTTGTTCATCTTAAAAGTTAGCCATATATGTAAGATATATCATCACTGAAATTGGAAAGAGAATTTTAGTTAAGCGAGGTACATACAAAACATCAATAACTTACTAAGCTTAAGGATACCAGGCGATGGATCCCACTCCTGCAACTTGATAAGTGGCATCTTCAAAAAGTTCTTCTAAAGGTATTGTTATTAGAGGTTGTATGTTTGGAGGCTCCATTGTCCACATACATGACAGGCATGAGACCATTTAGAAGTGTATCTCAAGATTGGATGAAAGATACATCCACTTGAGCTAATTCTTTTGCACTCCTTGCAAGTTTCTTCTCACTCTAAGCAGTTGATGTGCCTCAAGTCCATTAGCTCCTTACAAGAACACGACTTCTCTTTCTTCTCTTTTTAACCCTTCTCATTTCCTATTTTCTTGTTTCCTTGATAATCCATTGAATAACATACTTCCATTTAAATTTAAGACAATCCAACAATCCTCAAATAGAGGGTTTATATTAATTTTATGATATCATTATAGGTAAACATTAATACTAGTCCTCATATACTTTAATCTAGGAGATTCTTCTATAAATATCACTCCATTGAATTCTACACAATCAATTAATTCTTAAGTAGATGTTTTGATCGTTGTCTAACACGTTTTCTTATCAAATTTGTGTAGAATTTGGGTGTTTGGGAGAGACATTATGGTCCTCCTCAATACCTTCAATAGTCTCCATTATTGTCTCCTTCTAATTGAAGTCATTTCATAACCTTCTAAAAATGTGAAGTGTTTTTGGCACATATGACATAGATGTCATAGCCAAAAGGCTTCCAAAAAGAGCAGGACTTATTTAATGCAATGGGTACTACATATTTACCCATCACCTCCTCTCAATTTCTATTCATTGTCTTTGAGATTGACTGTACCCATAAGGCTACATTGGAATATTGCCTAAACAAAAGTTGAAATAGATCAACATCCTAACATAGAATGGGACAACCTCATCACAACTTCGCAATGATTTTCTTAAGCATTGATCACATCATCTCACCCCTCATCTCACCCGTGGAGCCTCATGTCAACTCCCTTTCATAGGTATCCTACTATATATTCGAGGGTTTTTAGAAGGTTTCAACGCACCTCTCTAATACCATTATGAATTTGTCTAACCCACTGTAAACAGATCCTTCTAATGGAAACTAAGAGTGTCTAAATTTAAAGGCTAATCAAAACAGCAATCTCGTTCCCACTATAATTTATAAACAAATTTGGAATATATACATTGAAACATATATATCAATGTCAAAAGTCCCTATTACTACTATTCCAATACTGCTGAATAAAAATATCCTAGAAAATTTTCTACAAAGGATTTTGTGTAAGAACTCAAACTAACCCTATTACAAATCCAACCCTATTATAAATCCATACTCTTACTCTCTCTTATAAGTGACACCTAGGGTTCATAAAAATAGATATATTGCTTACATATATGGATCTGCACTCTATCTAACTCATAGAAATGAATTTAGAAAGACTACCAAAAATAAAATAGAACTCCCTTAATCTAACTTTACCAATTTATCTTTAACCTAAAATCTAACTATAAACTTATCCTATTCTATTTATGGCTGGTGCATACATACATGCATGTCCCCTTACTCCTGGAATACTAAAATTTGTGATGTGCCCTTAATGTCTATTTATTGCTGCATTCTCGCCTACACATCATTATGTTTTTTGGAATTTAATGTCGAATGGGTTTGTGTAATACCCCTAATAGAAGGTGACCACAACTGCCATGTGTGCTCAAACCTAGTATAAAATGATCTGGTGTACACTATTTAACAAAAATGACTCACCAAACACTTGTTTTTAAGAGTATTGTTAGGGAAATAAGCTCTGTCTAGTTATGTGATCCTCAACTAAATCTATTTTAAATATGATATAGTTAGAGTTATTGAGAATTTGAGATAGAGAACACCTCTAGCTCCCGTTTTTTTGGAGGTACCTTGACTAGATCCATCTAAGTAATCCCCATGTTCTAGATTTGTCCATAAGAGCAAGAATCAACATTTTCTTGTAGGGATTGAAGAAAAGGTTTGAAGTTTGAGAAGATTGACTCACCTTGGAAGGCACATTGAAAAAGAGTTATATATCTATCTTCAAATATTTGAACATTTCTATCTTTCCACATTCCCTATGATATTATTTGAGGAAGGTCTTTGAGGTATTTGAGATCTGAGTTTCGCTACCATTTTTTAAAGCACTCTTCATTGTCCTTTATCTTTGTCAAACCATCCATTTTAGTCCATACTTCCCTTTATTAAGGACATAGTATCAATAAGTGGCCTAGGTTCTTTTAAGAAATTGAAGAAAGGAAGAGCATGCCCCCTTGTCAAGAACTTCCTATCATACCTTTGCCCAATTTTTACTACACTCTCAAGGATATTGTATTTGATACTACAAAGAATAAAGAGAGATTAACTTGGTCCATTCACCCTAAGACACACATATTTAGCTTCTCTCATTGTTGATGAATCTTTTAGACATCGTGTCAAACCTGAGTGCTTGTCTATCAAGTATCCAATGAACAATATTTGATGGGAGTAATTTATTGATGCATCTTGATCATAATTGATCAAGAAATTTTGGCTGCCACAAATCCTTATCAAAAGAACTTGGCCTTTGATTATGCTAATGGAGACCTATATAAATGGAATCTTCCCTGGATAATACTTGCAAAAAAATTTGATCTGGAACAATTACCATATGATGGTGAAGGGTTGAATCTCAATGAGGCAATGAAACACAAAGGTCCAATCTCTGTTGCAATTTGTAATGAAAGTAAGCTCTTGGATTGAGCACTTGGGAAGGAACAATGAAGTTAACCATGTTTATATCTCTGGTTTCAGCAGATTGTTTGATTGCATTACATTTAATGTTAAGATTTCTTTTTTTTTTATTCAAATTTAGCTATAGTTAAATCACCTAAAGTATCACATTTTTTTCATCTATGATGTTCTTCCATATGGGCTACCTACATTTCCTTTACAAAATCTAGTGCAAATGATAGTTTATAATTATTTGAATCGACAGAAACTCTTCTTTGGCATTAAAATCTACTTTAAACAAAGAGGCCACCTTTTAGATCAATATTCTCTTGTTAAATTGAAATATGAACCAGTTCTTAAATATTGATCGCTACAGGTATGCTCCATTCGATTCCTAGCGTTGATTTTCCAGTAGTACGACCAACGCAAGAAAAGCAACGTATAAAGGTGGCCGCCTATGCTGCAGGTAGAGCTAGAGCACCCCAAGTAAGAAGAAAAATCTACAATGATAAACAAGAGACTCAACCTGTGAAGCAAACTAAGCAGCACATTCAATATGACCAAGCAATCAATGATAGCGGTATTTGTAGTTTCTCGGTCGTGCCGGAGCCTGAACACGAGTACAGTACTCCGGTCGACACTGCAAAAGATAATGTGAATAATCAGAAGATCCAGCATAGGCAATCAAGCAGTAATACGTTAGGCGGCGTGGAAGATAGTGCCATTTACAGTTTTGTTGAAATTTTAATGGGTGATTTCAAACACTAAAGATCAGAGAACAACGCTCTGATACCACTGTTGGGTATTTTTGCAATGGGAAAATACCAAAACCAAACATTAACTGAACACATAGTCAATGCTCTGTTACTTTTGCTCCAGGATATTTTTGCACAGAGGACCCTTTTTAAAAAATAGCTGAGAACAGAATATTTCACCACCATAAAAGATTTCCATTCATTAAAATAAAAAACACTAATACATATTCATCCTCTTTGCTGAGAGGGATTTACCAAAAACAACATTCAACCATAACTCTGTTTTCACTTGAGAATTTACTGAGACATATTCATCCTCTTTCACTCAGAGGGATTCACCAAAACATTACAACAAAGATTACTCTGCCTCCTTTGAAATTTTACACCACTGTATGTAAATATTTCATTTACATTCACTGCTATGTGAAAACAAAAATTACATGGATTTACACATTTACCTTTTCACTGTTGTGTGAAACAACTCATGGATTTGAAACCAAAACTGCCCCCTGGTTTTCTTCATTCACTTCACTGCTTCTCCTGCACTGCTGTGCATTCTTTTCATTTCTTACATTACCCAAGAAAAGGTTTTTACGCTGCAGCTGCGTTTTACCATTTTCTCATTAAACATTTCAACCCACAAAAATATTCATGCACACTCCTGTGCGTTCCCTTCTCTCTTTGCTTCACACTGCTGTGCATATTTCTCTATTACTCTCACTTATGCTTCGCACTGCTATGCGTATTTCTTCTCCATTGCACTCACTTGCTTCAAACTGTTGTGCATATTTTTTTTTACTTACATTGTCAACACAAGACCATTACATATATGCATGATAGCGGGGAAAAGTACTAGCATCTCCATACTGCCGTAAAAGAAGAAGACAGTAAAAAATTAATGGTCTTACTGGCTTTTATCCATGCCCATACTCCCGCTGGAACAAAATTAAAACTTCACCAAAAACTTACCAACCATAGTAAATTGCATTTACTGTCTTACTGAGATAAACGGTGGTAAGAAAACTTTCACTTCATGTCAAATTTATTTCCCAGGCCTTTACTTCACCCATTATCCAATATGCTTTTGGAACTCTATCGGGTCGGGACTTCATCCCATGACACTTCTTGTGTGCACCGATGGTTTCCCCCGATACCGAAATCCCGATAACACATGGCCCGATACCTCCGACATATATATTATAATATATGCATAATGACATAAAAAAATATAAACCAAGCCACTCACGGACCCGAAATAACTTTAAACAAAATGATGAATACCCATCGGGTCCGGGATATCGGGTCTCAACATATCACATGAGAAAGGCTCCCACTTGGTTTTCCCGATACCGAAAATACTATGGACCCGATAATTTATTAAAAGGGATTAATTCCATCGTCGGGTCCGGCCCATCGGTAATAATAAAACTTTAGCTGCTATTTCGCCGATCCAATATCGGCGATCTCTTATCGCTGAATCGCTGAGCTGCCTGCCTGTGCTGATGAGACCTCCCGACGCAATTTTTTATAAATTGGATGTCGTCGCTGCTCCTGCACGACAGTTGGAATTAACATTCCAACACTCCCCTTTAATTTCAACTGTTGGGCATTCAACCATACCCAAAGACTTTCTCAACTCCTTGACATGCAGCTGTTACAAGAGAGTCTTCCTCTTAACAGAGGGATTCACCACTGTCCATGTTGAAAAAACATCTCCTCTAAACTAGAGGGATTCACCTGTCTATGCTAAAAAGCATCTTCCTCTTCACAGAGGGATTCTCCAAAGACAACAAATCTTCCTCTTAACAGAGGGATTCACTAACACTGCTTCAGATGCAGTTCCACAAGCAACAAAATAGTCTTCCTCTTAATAGAGGGATTAACTTGAAACTGTGCTTAAGAGCACCTTCCTCATGACAGAGGGATTCAACATAACAATGTGCTGAAGAACACCTTCCTCTTGACAGAGGGATTCACCTGTGACTATGCTGAAAAGCATCATCCTCTTGATAGAGGGATTTACCATGTGTATTGCTAAAAAGCATCTTCCTCTTGACAGAGGGATTTACCATGACACTGTGCTGAAAAGCACCTTCCTCTTTAACAGAGGGGATTCACTAAGAACTTCACTTCCTCTCACGAAGGGATTACTGCCAAACACTGCTTTAGATGCAGTTTCAAAACAAAACAGTCATTGCACTGTTGTGAATACTCACTACAATGTTCTTTTATGCTGCTACATATTCTCTGCCGCACTGTTGTGCCATCTTCTTTGCCGCGTCTACCCCACACTGCTGTGTCTACACATTTCTTAACTCTCTCCTAGTTCTGGTTCCATTTTCTTCGCACTACTGTGCTTCTCCTTCTTGCCATCACGCTGCTGCCTTTTCTTATGCACTGCTGTCCATACCCATAACCATAGACTTTGTCATCCTGGGTTTTTATTTGCTGGTGCGTTGCCTCCGCAATTTGCACTGTGGCTGCCTTTTGTTTCATCATACTGCTGTGTGCCCATACACTAACTCTTTACTCTCCATTACTTTCACATAGAGAGAAATCATCCCCACGCTGTTTTGTGCTGAATTCTCCACACAACAAAAATTAACACAGGCTGCTGCCTTTTCTTTTACACCCTTGCTTCACACGATCTTAGTCTTCATTCATTTTTTTTACACAATGCACTGTTGTGCTGTTCCTTTCATTTTTCTGCTGCCACACATTATCATTCACCCATGTGCATTAAAAATCTGTTGTCCCTGTTTCTCTTTATGCATTTCTTTGCATGCTGTATTGCATATGAAGAAAAACATTACATTTGTTTTACTGTTGTGTATTGTACTCACTCTGCTGTGAGTATGTTCTCTCACCATAGAAGGAAACTACCTTCCATTGCTATGCATTTCAATGCATGTGCTCCATAACAAAAAAAAATTCCAAAACTGTTGTTTTATGTTCTATCTTCCCACTGCTGTGAGGGTCTCCATGCTTTGCATACTTTTCTCATTGCGCTGCTACACTTCACATTTGAGTGCTGCCCCTTTTTCTTCTCTGCTGTTATGGCAGATTTAACTTCATGTTTTCCCTTATAAAAGGTCTTCATCAAAGAGTGACTGTTAAGACAGTTCAGCAACAAAATTTACAAGCTCCCCTTTAATGTGTGCTTGTCTTCTTTTGGCAGATTTTTCTCAAAACAAATTTAGATCAGCTGGGGAGTTCAAGGGATTTTTAGATTGTCTTTCTTTCCTTCTCCATACTTGTGTAACTTTCTTCTTTTGCATGGGTCTAGCTTGTGTAGAAGCCCATGTCAAGTTACAATCTCGTGCCATATGCCCAATGTCATGACACTTGAAACATTCAACATTGTTCATGAATAAAAATTCATCATGATTTCTTCTTGTGAAATTATTTCTTGGAGATTGTCGGGGACCACAACATCTATCTCCATGAAATTCTCTATAGTCTTTTGCCATATGACCAAAGTTTGAGCAAGAATAACAATAACCAAAAAATGAACTTTGGTACCTGGGAGATGGAGGTTTCCTTGATGTACTTATGAAGCCTTGCTGTCTTGAGATCCTTTGATGATCACTATTGCCTCTTGCCTTTTTGTCATCAGCTACATTTCTTTTTGGAGCTGGTTTTCTACTTGGACCAGAATTTCTTCTATTGCAGCCTTCATTTTTCTCCTTGCCTTTGCTGGAACTAGGAGCATCACCATTTCTTTCTGGCTTCTTCACATCTCCTTTGCTTAAAGCATTTTCATCCTTGTTTGAGGATTCACCTACATACCCAAGTCCCGATTTATCAGATGGAGATCTGTGATAGCTGAGCATGTCATCCAAAGCTTGAGAGCTCTTCATGATCTTGTTCATCCCTTCAACCTTCTTCCTGAGGAGGACAATCTCCTCTTGTAATCTTTCACACTCAGTATTCTTCTTTGCAAGTTGTTCCTCAGTTTCTTCCTTGCTACGAGTAGCTTCAGCTGCTGCTATTTTAAAAGAGATTATATCTGACTTCATTTTGGAGATTTCTGCATTATTAGCTTGACTGCTCTCCATTTTCTTCTCAGCTTCTTGTGCCTGCTTCTTGGCTTCTTGTAGCTTAGACTTAAGGGAGGATACCTCTACCTTGTACTGTCCAATCTCTTCTACAAGTTTGTTCACTCTCTTGTGCCTTTATTCAAGTTGACTTGACAAGGCATCTTCCTGCTTCTTTGCTTTATTCAACTGATTTGTCATG
>APFE030718808.1:42214-66950 GCA_000404065.3 Pinus taeda | reverse complement strand
ATGCTGAAAAGCATCATCCTCTTGATAGAGGGATTTACCATGTGTATGCTAAAAAAGCATCTTCCTCTTGACAGAGGGATTTACCATGACACTGTGCTGAAAAGCACCTTCCTCTTTAACAGAGGGATTCACTAAGAACTTCACTTCCTCTCACGAAGGGATTACTGCCAAACACTGCTTTAGATGCAGTTTCAAAACAAAACAGTCATTGCACTGTTGTGAATACTCACTACAATGTTCTTTTATGCTGCTACATATTCTCTGCCGCACTGTTGTGCCATCTTCTTTGCCGCGTCTACCCCACACTGCTGTGTCTACACATTTCTTAACTCTCTCCTAGTTCTGGTTCCATTTTCTTCGCACTACTGTGCTTCTCCTTCTTGCCATCACGCTGCTGCCTTTTCTTATGCACTGCTGTCCATACCCATAACCATAGACTTTGTCATCCTGGGTTTTTATTTGCTGGTGCGTTGCCTCCGCAATTTGCACTGTGGCTGCCTTTTGTTTCATCATACTGCTGTGTGCCCATACACTAACTCTTTACTCTCCATTACTTTCACATAGAGAGAAATCATCCCCACGCTGTTTTGTGCTGAATTCTCCACACAACAAAAATTAACACAGGCTGCTGCCTTTTCTTTTACACCCTTGCTTCACACGATCTTAGTCTTCATTCATTTTTTTTACACAATGCACTGTTGTGCTGTTCCTTTCATTTTTCTGCTGCCACACATTATCATTCACCCATGTGCATTAAAAATCTGTTGTCCCTGTTTCTCTTTATGCATTTCTTTGCATGCTGCATTGCATATGAAGAAAAACATTACATTTGTTTTACTGCTATGTATTGTACTCACTATGTTGTGAGTATGTTCTCTCACATTACATAGAAGGAAACTACCTTCCATTGCTATGCATTTCAATGCATGTGCTCCATAACAAAAAAAATTCCAAAACTGTTGTTTTATGTTCTATCTTCCCACTGCTGTGAGGGTCTCCATGCTTTGCATACTTTTCTTATTGCGCTGCTGCACTTCACATTTGAGTGCTGCCCCTTTTTCTTCTCTGCTTTTATGGCAGATTTAACTTCATGTTTTTCTTTTATAAAAGGTCTTCATCAAAGAGTGACTGTTAAGACTGTTCAACAACAAAAATTACAAGCTCCCCTTTAATGTGTGCTTGTCTTCTTTTGGCAGACTCTTCTCAAAATAAATTTAGATCCACTGGGGAGTGTTACACTGAATTTTGTCACCCTGACTATTTTCAGTATGTGGCCTCATCAATAGCCACATTGTCCTCTTTGTCAAGCCCCATACCTCTGCTCTTCATGTCAAAACCTCAAAGAGAGAGAAAGTCACTTAAAAACATGTTTATCTCTGGGTACGCAGGTTCTCTCTCCCTTTCCTGCGTGTACGCACTCCATATACATTAGACCTGCGTAGTAATACGCTCTGTATACTAAAGCTAGGGTGCGTACCCCTGTAAAGGTCAAAAGGCGCAAGTTTCATCTTTAAAAAGTTACTTGTGGTCACTTCTAGAGCCTCCTAGAAGAGTTCTTGACGTGTATTGAGCGCCTCCAGATGGTTCATGCACCCCTATGATAGAGGAGCTTATCCCATCAAGAGAGGAGCTACCCCATCCAAAAAAGGGAGTATCCCATTGAGATGTTTGAACTGAATAACCTCCTCTAGAATACTATAAATACAGGCATTGGGCCAAAGGAGGGGAGGTTGAAAGCTGAACATTCTAAAGGGTAAATGCTGCTGGAATTAGGACTTCCATTGTTGACTTGTGAGGAGAGATCACTATCCTTCCTTGTTGCCAGAGTGGGAGTGGGTGAGCTTGTCAAAGTAGAGGAAATCTCTTGCTGGACCCTGGGAGGAGCTTGCACAACACCAAGGCTCAGGTTGTAATGGTTCCTTTGATTATTTAATACAAATAAGTCCATTCTTCTCAATGATTTGTTAATGAATTATTTCATGCATTCCTTGGTTAGTATGATAGATATATTTTGTTTTATAATGAATATTCAGATGCTATGTAATTGTTTGCCTTGTTAGTGAATGCAGGTCTGAAGGTGAAGGAGGAGCTCATCCGGATCAACAAGACTGGACTACTACAACAAGCATTGGACCTAAGGTAAGATTGAGAACATTTGAATTCTTGTAAAATGATGTGTATCTAGAGAAGGATAGCTCTTATTTGGTTTGTTTGTCATTAGAGAGTCTTAGACTCCTAGGAAGGTTAGATTTGTCCGCAAGTATAACTCATTCCGCTTGACAGTGTGTATCAACAAGGTTAGCATTTGCAAGGTCAGTGTCAACCCTTGCAGCAGCAGGGTCAATCTCCTTACGTCTAGGGACAATAGGTTCAACAACCTTATAACCCATATGTCGTGTACAATGCTTATCATCGGCCTATGGTAGGGCAGCATCAAGCTTGCCTTGGACTGAATTCACCTTATGGGCAAGGTAACCCTCTTTGAGGATAAAATCAAGTTCCATATGGAAACAATCCTCCACTGTGGGGGCAAAATCCTTACCAGCAAGGCTGGACTCCACAATTTGGGTCTCCTCAAAATCCATATATGTTGTTTAACATGCAATTATATTTCTTGGATATATTGGAGTTGCCCGATGTCTCGAGGCTCACGAATGATCCCATTCTTCATTTACCTTACTGGCCTCTAGTTCTGACGAATATTCCAAGTGATTGCCCAAAATTCAAGGGAAAAGTGAATGAGGATCCACAAGCCCACGAGATGACATATCACCCATGGTGCTCCTCCAATTCGTATGTCGATGATTCTATCCATCTTCGACTCTTCCAAAGAACTCTCATAGGTGATGCCGCTAAATGGTACATCAAATTTCCTCGAGATACCTATGGTGATTTCAACTCTCTCACTATGGCTTTCCTTACTCATTTCCAACTGCCAGTTCAGTATGAAACTGTCACTCATTTTCTTATGTCCCTTAAGAAAGATACCGAAACCCACATTTTTGACCATATCCATGAATGGAGATGTCGACGTTGCCTCATCAAGTTTGAGATTGTTGATGAGTTATTGAAAGAATGGTTCACAAAATGATTCGTCAGAAAAATTGCTAAGGACATAGCCATGGGTGGATGTGTTAGTGAAGAGAAAGCAATTGTCCGTGCCCAATATTTAGACTTGGTCTATTCACAATCTGGCACATTGTATGAGATGTTACCTGATGCTCTAAGACCATCATCAGATATGAAAACATCAAATTCCCTGGATACACCACCTGTTGATGGTGTGATTGGTTCTGTGTCTCAGAATACTATGACAGCTTCTTCGAATCAAAAAAATCTATCTCAAACACTGGTTCCAATAATCCCTCCCAAATTTCATCTGGTCTTGGTAAAACCTTTGAGGTACATGTTGTCTAGTCTACCGTAGCAGATAATACCTCTAAAGGTAAAAAGAAGGGCAAAGGTAAGGCCAAAGGTGATGCCCAAAAACAAGACCCTCCTAAATCTTCTGTTGATGATTCTTCTCGAAGAAAGCTGAAACATCCTTCCCCCATCTGTGAGGAGAATCATTACATAAAGGATTTTCCCTGATGATCTGAATTTATGCACTTGTTAAAAGGGCCTCTGACTGTCTTAAAATGACCCTTTCCATCACAATAGACCCAGTTGGTAGACCAACCTCAGTCTTCTTCTTCCTTAGGTTCCCAAGTGTTCATGATGCAAGGTTCATCACTAATCTTGATTACTACTCAAACTAAGGACTATCAAGCCACGACTAAGAAAACCATGGAGAAAGAGGCCACTAATAGTCCTTCTCCTTCTACTCCATCTAGTTCTAGTCCACTCAATGTCGAGCACCCTAACAGTGAGTCCGTCATCCAGTGACCTCCCGAAGGTGTTCTCCAAAAGTCATATTTTAATCTGAATGCTAAAGCTGTGCAATATTACAATATTGTCGAGGATTTAGCTCAGGGACCTTTAGTGATGTCTACCTTGGAGGTTCTTCAATTCTATCTAATGCAGAGGAAGTAACTATTGTTTGTTATAGGTGCTATTGACTATTCGGATTCGAGTTTGATTACTTTAGATATAGAGAATCATGTGCCTCGTCTTCCTCATCAGATTGCATTTTTGATACAGGTCCTTATCAAAGGAAAGATGATTCATCAAATTATTGATGAAGGTGCCTTGACTTGCATCATTTTGGTTTCGTGTTGGAAAGCCATTGTCTCTCCTTCTGTTAACCAATATCCAAACACTTTGGAAGCCTTTGATGGCAAAGGTTCATGACCGTATGATATTCTCATGAAATTTCTGATTACATTAGTAGGAAATACTGTTGAATTAGAACTAGAAGTTGTAGATGCCAATCTCAACTACAACCTTCTTCTTAGGTGAAGCTAGACTCACGCCATGTTTTGTGTGGTGTCTTCTTTGTTCCGCGTACTTCATTTTCCTCATGAAGAAAAATCATCACGGTTGATCAACTGTCCTTATTTTCTTCTAATTCATTGAACGACAATGTTCCTTACGTGGGAAATACTAAGATTCCTTACAAGAGTGTGGGGGCAGGTCTCTTCAAAGACCTTGCTTTAATGGGTACCTTTAATCTCCCACCTCCAAATGTTCATTCTGTCAATATGATCTTGGACTCTACAGATCCTTGGATTATACCTACCGAAGATCAAACCGACTCATTTGGTGATGCTATGCCTTTAAGTCCATTGGCGATAAATTATCAAGAAATTGTCTTAACTTTGATGGTCACTTCAGAAAGTCATATTGTCTGCAGTATGAACCTGGACACTTGCATGCCATCTCCTTGGCTTGGTTCTTTGGATTATCTGGATCCTTTGAAAGAGACATTCCCCACCGATGAGAGTATCATGGAGGTCATGTGTCTCAATGAAATTCCATGGAATGGTCTACATGATCGTTCTTCTTTTCTTCCTAGCCTTGATGAGGTGCCTTCCTCTCTTGAAGTGTCTGTTTCTCATTCTCCCACACCTACACTTCAGACACCTGTCCTCGTGCATGAATTCTTGTCAGAGGGTAATATGGGAAATATCACTACTGCAATGCCTCTTGAAATTTCTGTTAAACTGGGAATTGTCGAGAACATTCATATTGGGTTTTCCTGTTCTCCAGATATATCATGATTTATACTCAACTTTTTAAAGAATTATGAGACGTTTTCACCTGGTCATATGAGGAAATGCCTGGTATCGATCTAGCCATAGTGGTGCATGGGAATCTGACTTATCCTAGTGCTAAGCTTATTCGGCAAAGGATTCTCCCTATGCACCTTCGAAAGGCTGCTGCCATCAAAGCAGCAGTAGAGAATCTTTTAAAAGCATGTTTCATTTATCCTATTCCATTAATAGATTTGGTATCCAATAACATCCATGTTGCCAAAACTTAGGGCATGATACATGTTTGTGTTGATTACCATGATATCAAGCGTGTGTTTCCTAAGGACAATTATCCTACTCCCTTTATTGACCAAATCATCGACAAATGCACTGGGAGTGAGATTTTTTCGTTCATGGATGGTTTTTATGGCTATAAATAGATTAACATTTCACCCACCGATCAACATAAAATGACCTTTATCTGTCCTTGGGGTACTTTCGCTTACAAAAAGCTTCCTTTTGGTTTGAACAATGCTGACACTACCTTCCAATGAGAAATGTATTATGCATGTCATGACATTTGACAAATTGTTCAACCATACCTCGATGAATTACCATCTCATTTGACTAAACGACATGACGATCTAGATCACTTAAGAGCCATGTTTTTATGATGTCGACATTACAATATCCATCTCAATCCACACAAGTGTGTGTTTTGAGTAAAGTCTAGCTGACTCTTAGGTTTTGTGGTGTCTTATGAAGGTATTAGGATTGATCCTTTGAAATTTTAGGCCATAGTCAATCTCCCCCCCACATCACTACTGCAATTGTAGAGCCTATAGGTAAAAGAAAAATTTCTACGTCGATTTGTCCCTAATTACTCCGAACTTTCCAAGGATTTTACTCACTTACTTAAGAAGGGGATCCCTTTTATTTGGGATGAAGTTTCCTAGGAATCCTTTGATGCTTGTTACACAATAATTTGTCACTGCCTTCACTCCCAATCCTTCTACTATGTCATGTGTCCAAATCAAACATGTTCATATTGAACAAATTCTCTCTTATGTTGCTAATTGACCCACTTTTCCTAAGTTATTTGCATCATCCTGAGAATTGACTTAATATACGCGATGAATAGTGGTCATAAATAGTCCAACCATGCTTCTAGCGCGGAAGTACATCTGTTTCCCATGATGGTCCGATTTCATGCTCCGTCGCAAGGCTACTTGCTATCTTTAGCGATGATCTGACTGGCCACATCACCTACTAGTGATGTCAGTGCTAAAGCTTAGTTATAAACTTGAGATGATCCAGATTGGGCAAATTTGTTCCAATAGTTGGCCTTCTGGATGTCTCCAGGCCTGGTTGTTGGCATAGTTTGTGTCACCCTTCCTTCTCTGGTATGGAAGTTCCATCATTTGTGCTACCATCCTTGGGGATAAGCTCTCTCTTCCACCTTTCATGGAGACTCCTTCTCCTATTTAAACACTCACCTTTGCTATGATCAACTAGTTGGTAATTTCTTGGATTGAGTAGTGCTGTTAGTGCTTTTGAGTTTGATAGATAGATGGTGTGGCTGTGACAAGTGTGGGATTTTTGATAGCTTGTTGAAGGTTGTGAAGTGCCCTTAATTTTGTGTTAAAAATTATGAGTGAGAGAGAGACTTTGTATGTTGGGAGATCCATCTTCAAAGAGTGAATGCTTGAGAAATACATTGGTTGGATCCTCCGAGAAGGCTTGTGACATCAAGACTCCGGTTGTAAGTGTATGTAATTTACTTGATAGCTCATGACTTCTTGATTTTTTGAGTAAATAGATCATTTTATTTTTTCCGGTTACGTGATTTGTTGTATTTCCTTTGCATTGTTTCAGGTTGATCATTCATTGAGGAGAAGAAAGCGAAAGCTGGAGTAGCGCAATGGAACTCCATAAACCACTGGTTGAGGTAGGCCTCCAACTATGACTGTTTAAGGAAATCTATTGTTGATCTGTCCTTGTTGTGATTAGACCCACTCTAGGGCTAGAGGGGTTGCCTCTGTCTGCAGAGGGAACACCTTCCTACATCACAAGTTAGCGACTCCGCTGGGGAGTTTGTACTATGTTCTTCTCTTGTTTTCTCTTGTTTTGATTTTGATTTGGGTCTCTCTTGAATTTTGGGGATTAACTATCAGTATTTTGGGTCACTTGGATCGATCTAGGAAATCCCTCTATTGTCTGTTGGATTGAATGGTTTTTGTTTGGGAGGTTTTTGTTCGTTTTTCATTATTTTTTACATCATTATGAAACATAGTTTAACAGTTGTGATGACGTCACACTCACTCTTTTGTAAAGTCCTATGTGTCGCTGAATACTGTCACATAGTTGCGATAACTCCTGAAATCGGTTCATCATGGGAAAGACGTGTACTTCCACAATGACATCACCCTATTGCTACAACTAGTTACTTATCAACACTAGTTTCTTGTGTTGTCCACGCGACGATTCATGTAGAATTAATTTTTTCAATTCTAAATCCTGAATTCATCAGTGCTATTGATCCCTTGATTTTTCCTCTTGCTCAATAGCTTGTTTTTTCACTGTTTATGGTTAAGACACTCTTTCTTTGGCTTTGTTGAATGAATCTTGCATTTTTTTCCTATATGGCCTAGTTCGTTCTTTCAAGTTTTTGAATCAATTGGCTTGGTTGTTGGTTTTCTCAAGGTTCGTTTGCAGCTTTCTTGTTGGTTTGATTGAGCCTTCCCCATTGCTTGTTTCTGGTTGATTTTTAGTGACAATTATTGGACCAATATTTGGTATTGATTCGATTTATTTTTACTACTGAACATAGATCACAATTGTTCGAATCAACCGGTTTTTCCACACTTGTTTGTTTTTTTATTTTTCATTTAAAACATCAAAATCAAGAGACTGCATTCATTTAGTGTATGAAAGTGAAAGTGAATTTGCATTTCAAGGTTGCATATAGTAAAGCGAATGATAAAAGCTCTCATTAGTAGTATCCGTGCATTGTAGGGATTGATTTTTGTATGCATTGTGTGACCTTATTTGCTTATCTTGGTTTTCTTGGTTTGGGAATGATTTCTCTACCCTCCTGTAGGTAGGTGTTCATCTAAGTAAAAAGAAATTTCATTTATTCTAGCTACATCTTAGGTTTTGTTGTATACATATAGTAAGGCCTGAAAACTGAAACATAATTCAAGATCAACATTAAAATGAACTGAATAAAATTAACAATGCATTGGAACATAACGGTCATTACTTAGAGGTCTAGGCTAGAGACGTGCTCCGATGTCGTTAAGCCTAGTCACTATTGCTCTCACTCAAGGTTGCGTGATTCCTCCTTCTGTGACTCAATAGCAGTCTAGTACAGAATTGTGCTCCCATGTGCCGTCGAGTATATGTTGGCAGACCCCACTAGGTTAGAATCTTATATCCTTAGGAAGTCGTGTTTTCCGCCTTGCAAACTGTAACGCACCGAACACAACATTTGGGAATATTGATTTCCGTACAGAAAGTCCTTGGTTTTCATATGACTGCCAAGGTGTATATGTAGTTTTAAGGGTTGTTTGGTAAACCTTTTGCCTAGTTCTCCAAAGTAGTCACTTTCGTTCCTTTTCGGACTCCTTAAAAGAAAAGGTCCATCTGAGCACTTGTCACTTCAGGCTCATTAAATATTTGAATGTGACTAAAGTCATCTTTTTTTCCTTTTCTTGACTCTTTAAAGATGAAAAGGTCAAGTTCTATTCTTGCGTCTTAAAATTTATTTGGCCATGTTCGCGTTTACTCGGTTAGATCTTGTTTGTGTTTTAGTTTGTGTAGGGGTCTTTCTCGTTAGTTCTCCTAGGATTTTGAATTGAATCATCCTGGCGGAATCACCGATCCCATCTCCCGTTCCAAGTGACCAAGGGTCTCCATCCTTTGTCGCTCCTAAGGTTCCGGTTGTTAGTGATACTCTCCTTGTTATCCCGAGTATCCAATTGCTTAACTTTCACTCCCTAGAGGATGAATCCTACGACATCCGTTGGAACCCTGTTTGGGAGCCTTCCGAAGAAGACTTTCTCGTTACTCCTCCTAGTGTTTTGGTCCCAATGTCTTCCTCCGACATGGATGAGATGACTCTCGTCTTCAGTGAAGAATCCTTTGTGTTAGAAAGTCAAATACCTTTACCTACGGAAACTTTGCCTTTCTATGTTACTTCCCTTGGTGTCACATTGCCTTTAAGATATAATTCTTTGGTGGACATCATCGGTTCTAGGTCTCCCCTTTCAAGTTCCATATGGTCTTGTACTGTCCCTTCGACTTCGGTTCCTTTTACACCCCAGATTCACAATGTGCCCATCACATCTGTTCCGACCATGCCAACCGTTTGTGTGGCTTCTTCAACCCCTGTTGTCAGTGCCACCACTGCTTCTTCAGTGCTCACTATTATTGTCGGGCCTTCTGCTGGTCCTACCAATAGTAGCCCGACGGCGGGAGTTGTTAATCCCACACTAAGTGCTCCACCTTCTTCTGGTTCCATTCCAGCAGGGGGGGCATATGATAAATATGTACAAGCTCTTCGGAATCCGGATCCTCAAAATCCATTTCATTATTATGATTCTTACAGAGCTCATATCTATTACCCTGGACCTATGCCATCTCAACCCGCTGTTGAGGTCACTATTTTGTTGTCCATTTCTTGGGGTACCACCACTTATCATGGTGGCCAAGCACCACCTACAAATTTTGAAGGGCCACTTAGAGGCCCATAAGGACAACCCTTCCAGGGACAACCTTCGACCTTTGTTCGTTCCTCCTTTACCTATTTCGGGCAACCTTCTGGTAATCCGAGACAACCTTACACTCAACAAGGTCAACTCGGTGTCCAGCAAGGCTACTCTTCTGGGCAAGTCGGTCAGCCTTATGTTCAGCAAGGCCAACCCACTGTCCAACCCAATCAACTATCTGGACAAATTGGCCAGCCTCAAAATCAACCAGGCCAACCAACTGTCCAGTCTGCTTAGCCATCCAACCAATCAAGACAACCCTCAGTTGTGCAAGGATAAACCAACACCCAACAAGCTCAACCTTCTGGGAAAATGGGTCAACCTCAATCTGAACTAGGTCAACCTTTTAGCCAGATGGCTTAGCCTCAGGTCTCTCAAGGATATCCGTCTGGGCTTGCTCAACCGAGCACTCAAATGATTGTTGCTTCACAAGCGCCACCCAGTTTTCAGCCCCAGTCTAGGCTCCAGACCCAATCCGGTCTTCAAATTCAGGTTGGATCCCAATCTCAACCTACTTATCAAATGTAGCCTGGCCCCCAGGCTCAGTTTGGAGCCCATCCGCCTTATGATTTTCAGTAATCCCAAGGGAAAGCCCAATTTTCCCCATACCAAAATTATCAACAACTGTAGGTAAATCCGTATTAGAATTTCCAGCAACCATATGTTGCTTCTGCAGGCCAAGTTGGTAATCAGTGGAATGTTGGTGGGAAAATCTGAGGTCAACCATCTAGTTATAGCTATAACCCCTATGGGAAAAATTCCTACGAAAAAAACCCTTATGGGCCGAGTCTGTTTAGACAAAACCAATGGGGGCAACAAGCAGTTGGGGTGAAATCTGGTGCTACCTCCTACCCACGACCTTAGATGTCCTTCAACCCTAAGTTACCCTTTTTGGCGACATTGGAATTACCAGATGTGTCCAAACTAACAAATGATCCCATTCTTCATAATTTGTATTGGCTTCCGGTTCCAACTAAAATTCCAGGTGATTGTCCCAAGTTTGATGGAAAATCTAGAGAAGATCCCCAAGCTCATGTCATGACGTATCATCTATGGTGCTCGTCAAATTCATGGCTTGATGATTCAATCCACTCCACCTTTCTCAATGGACTCTCACTGGCTCTGCTGCTAAATGGTATATTGAGCTAGCTTGTGGATCTTTTCAGGACTTTAACTCGTTAGCTATGGCATTTTTAACTCATTTTTAGTTGCCGATTCGATATGAAACGGGCACACATCTTCTGACATCCTTAAAATAGACTACGACCATGCATATCTCTGATCATATTCATGAATGGAGATGACGTCACCGTTTGATTAAGTTTTGGATTCCCGATCAGCTTTTGACCGACTGGTTTAAAACTTCATTTATCAGTCCAATAGCCCGGGACATTGCTATGGGGACATGTGTAATTGAAGAGAAAGCTATTGCGCGTGCTCAGTACCTTGACTTGGTTTACTCCTAGTGTGGTATGCTATATGGTTATTTTCCTGATGTTCTGAGGCCCAAAACTTCCAAAGCTCTGCCGACACCATCTGTAGATGGTGTCATCGCTTCTATCAATGCACCCTCTAAGGAATCTTCTGGGAACCTTGTGAAGAAAAAGTCAAATGCTTCAAATGAAAATAATTCTCAAGCTATATGCAATGCTGGTAACACTTCCGAGGTTAACGTTGTCCAAGCCACCATGACAGATAAAGCCTCGAAAGGGAAAAATAAGGGAAAAGGAAAGAATAAGGCTAATCAGCCAAAGTAGGATTCCCCTAAACCTCTACCTGAGGAAGGTACCAAACGCAAGCCTAAGTATCCTTGCCTTATCTCTGATGAGGATCATTATACCAAAGACTACCAAGGGCAGTCTGAAGTTAGTCGTTTGCTGAAAGGTGCCCCTAGAACTCCTGCCGTGCTCAAAGAACA
The DNA here is from genome assembly GCA_000404065.3 of Pinus taeda. NCBI lineage: Eukaryota > Viridiplantae > Streptophyta > Pinopsida > Pinales > Pinaceae > Pinus > Pinus taeda. The sequence continues at coordinate 55,131 of APFE030718808.1, read as the reverse complement.
TTTTCCCTTGCAGAAAACTCAAATGGTGGCTGATCCATTGCAATCCTCTTCTCCCTTTGGTTCTCAGGTATTTATGTTGTTACCGTCAGCCATTTTGCCAAATGGGGCATTGATTATATGACCTGTAACCCTCACTCGGTCAGAGGGCATGGGTATATCATCGTTTCCATTGATTATTTCACAAAATGGGCCGAGGCGATGCCTCCACGATCCGAGGACGGAGACATAGCGATGCAATTTTTATTCAATCATGTTATTTCATGATTCGGAGTCCCTCAGGCTATCATCACTAATCACGGCAAACACTTCCATAATCATAGGATGACTGAGTTAAAGACCCAGCTAGGCTTGCAACATGATAGCTCGACACCGTACTATCCTGAAGCCAATGGTCAAGTGGAAGCCGTCAACAAAGTTTTAGTTACAATGCTTCAACGCACCATTGGCATGCACAAGTCCAACTGGCATTTGATGTTGTTCTCCACCTTATGGGCCTATCGAACTTTAGTGAAGGATGCCATTCGGTTCACCCCATTCCAATTGGTTTACGGTTTGGAGGCTACCCTTCCGACTGAGTGTGAGATCCCTTCTCTGAAATTAGCCGTCGAATTACTCCCCAAGACTACTCTAGCAGAAGAACGTCTTCTCTATCTAGAGTGACTAGATGAGACTTGTCGACTAGCTTCTCTAGCCATTGAAGCATAGAAGAAGTGAGTGAAAACTCACTTCGATCATACTATCCATCCTCGTTCTTATGTTGAAGGAGATTTAGTCCTTCTTTATGATCAAGCGAATGATAAGCTGGGGGCAGGCAAATTCGAGCTTATGTGGCACAAGCCTTATATTGTAAAGCAAGTTTTGCAAAAAGGGGCCTACGAGCTGATTGATTATGAAGGAAACACTCTGGATAAGCCCCGAAATGGGCTTTATCTGAAAAAACATTATGCATGAACCCCATGCATTCTGATTTTTACATATGTGTGTTTTCAGTAGGTGTGTTGTGTGTGTGTTTGTTTTCATGTCTGGCTTGGTGTGTAGGCATAATTGCCACTTGTTGTGTCTTTTTGCTTCATGTGCAGATGTCTAGTACACCTTACGTTGGTTTCACTAATGGTGCCTACTGTAGTACATGCAACCTGTCTTCTGCGGCATGGGTGATCTACGATCCTCACGGTGAGTTAATATACCTTCAAGGTGTTTGTCTGGGTTGTACCACAAATAATGCCACTGAATATAGTGTTGTTATTGAATTACTGATCGAGGCTATTAACCTTGGAATTCATTCATTGGTTGTGAATCTGGACTATCAGCTTGTTGTCCACCAGCTCAATGGGTGTTATTCCGTCAGAGATCATCAGATTTTAAGGTTGTATCTACATGTTAAGTTGTTAGAAAGGAATTTTGATTTTATTACATATCAACACATTCCAAGAAGATTAAACACGTTAAATAATGCATTAGAAAATCATGTATTAGACAGACATTTGCGTAACATGTAATCAAAAAAACATATAGAAGCATTCAAAACACAATAATGAACCATAGGAATATAGGAATATGAATATATTATATATATATATATATTATATATATATATATATATAATTTAATATATATATATAATATATATATATCTTGTGTGGTGCATCGAGGCGCTCAAAAAATAAGTGTATATGTCCAAATAGAGTCTATGTTCTCTGTACATCCGAGACACGTCTCTCAAAAAATCAGTAGGAAATAAAACCTAGGTGTCTACTGCAGTGGGTTATTCTCCCTATAGCACACCACTGCTCGTGCAACCCACCTCAATAGTTGGTGCACCCTGGGTATCACCCCTACTTTATGAATCTGGAACTCTATGGGGGACCTCCTCGATCCCCATGTAATCAGGGATCCCTGCCGTCAGGCCCTCAAGATTTTGGTCCACTGTCTCTATCAAATTGCCAGCTGGGGGAGCCAAGACCAATTCTCTGATGCCCTGTGGATCCCTCTGCGCCTCTAGAACCAGTCCTATAGGCCTCACTAGTCCCACATCTGCAAAATCCATAGAGTACATCATTAGGACATATGCATAAAAAAATCTAAAAAACATCATAAAAGACAAAATACAAAAAATAGCATGATCAAGTGCTTTACTGCCATCATCCCACTGCTCAACAGTAGGCAGCTACATGTTGGGGTCTCCATGAAAGTCCATACCAGCATATGGCCAGTCCTTGATGAAGATCGTCTGGTGATCCAGCCACTCACGGAATAGTGTACCCCATGACACTGGTCGTCTGCCACCTCCTCATGGCATAACATGGGCCCACCGTGTGATCCTGGTCTCCTGCAGTCTGGGCGCATCCAAGTCCATATCCTGTAACTGCAGTGATGGTACCTGCTCCAGCATGAGCGGGATCAAGATAGACCTATAACCAAATTGTTTCATCTCCCCACGACGACAGTTGGTAAGCTGTCTCTTCATGTTGGCTGTCACTGTTTCTGCCCAGTTGAACATGGTCAGGTTGAGGCATTCAAGAGCCAACCAGAGTTGGGTCTTTGTTGCCTCGTTTTGGGCTTGCGAGCCCATTTCCCTCATCACCATAAATAGAAATACATGAAGAACCAAGTCTTCTACTGTTGAAATTGCCACGTTCCTGCTCTTTGATTTGTGTGCCCGTGTGCACACTCGTGCCATCAACATCTCTAGTGATTTTCCACTGGTTCGCTGGCCCTATAGAATTGGCCTCTCACTGTGACGGGACAATCTAGTCAGGAAATATGTATCCATAGCATCAAACTCAATGTCTCTACCCAAGAATATGAATTTTTCGGCCATTGGGTTCCAGACACAGATTATCAACTCTAACAAATTAGGTTGGGCTCGAAGGTGTGGAGTAAGGAAGAATTTTAGCAGCCCGCACGCACATAAAGCATTTCGGCACCTAGCATTAGTGTTATCGACATTTTTGGGCACTTCAACCCCAATCATAAATGTCCATAAACTGAGGGCTCCTAACTCCCTAAAAGTTTTGCTTCACTGCCTAAAGGAACAAGGTTAGCTGATTACATCATCTCCTAGAAGTTCTCCACTGAAAATTGCTCATAAATGGTCAAAACTGGACCATACTGAAAGCCCAGTGCAAAGGTGTGATGCATATCACCTTCTCAGTGTACAAGGTGTGATGCATACTGAATTTCTCCTCTGTAGGGTGCGATGGTCAGGAATGGACAAATGGCAGGGACAAAATGCGAGGTGGAAGATAATGGAATCTTCCAGAAGTTCCCCTTTGACACTTGCCTCTCTATTTTCGACCAGGGATGAGTAAGAGATCATCATTCTCCAAGTGGAAGAAGGAACTATCAGAGAGAAGACACTAATCAAGACCCCATAAGATGACTCACCTCCCTATAATCATCAATATATGGATCCCTCATCACAGAGATCCAGAGGCTGGAATTTTGTATCTTATAGAGAAGTGCTGTTGGTTTTCTGGTGTACATTCATAGTGTTGGCTGATCTAAGCTTTGCTTGAGGTGAAGAAGGGCTTTCTAGCTGGAGGATGATGCTGGGTCAGAACATATGGCTGTAATCCTCTTGGTACTTTTCATCTTAATAAATCTATTCAAGTTTTCCTCCATATTCTTGTGTACTTGTTTATATATGCATTTGTATGGTTAACACACATCTAGTCCTGTGTTATTTATGAATATACATCTTTGTTTCCTCGATAGTAGTATGTTGTTGTGATTCCACAGGTGCTCTTTGAAGCTGGGCAGATGAAGAACAAGTGGCAGAGCTCTATCAAGAAGGAGAGGAAATCAAGCGCAAGACTAAGGTTGGTCTTCTTGGTTCTCCTCTTGTCTATTTTCATAAAGGAAAACGAAAGTAGACTTTGAGTGGACACTATTCTCGGTAACAATCAACAAAAGCTTCCTCATCATTGACATCGTGAGTTCATTCCTTCCAAACAAATGGCATGATGCCTTGCATGACAAGAAAAAATGAATCAGAACTCCGTTTGTAAATTTAAATCCATAATTTACGTAAAAACTTAATTTCACGTCATTATCATGACTATTTTTAAAACAGTCGCTATGGCGCTCAGTTCACAGTTCATTTTTCTCGCGATCATCACGAGAATACATTAGATTCCCACAACGATCTGATGGTGTTATGTGTAAATCACACTCGGTCATCGCGGACCCAAGCGGATTTCCTATGATGACCGAGCGACAGACTCCGATTCAAAAATTCATCTAAATTCACCTACTTCATGCTAAATTGCATAAAAAGATTGCTAAAATGAAGCGCATGGAGAAATCTACTTACTTGGCAGAGGTTTCAAGACGAACCATGGATGGATGAGGCCGGAATCAGCTTGAGAACTTTTCTCAGGTTGGTGCTCCAAACATTCCAAGGTAAAATGAACACTGCAAATGGTAAAAACAAATGAATTACCCCACCAATTTTTATAGTAATTTTTTGAAATATTAAAAATTTCACTTTAAAATGTGGGTTTTTTCCATTTTTATTGCATGGTTAATTTGGAGTTTAGTTTTTAACTGTGTTTCCATATATATTAATCATTTATGTCAAATGGGTTTTACATTTGACGTGTTTTGTGTAGAACTACAGGTATTGGACTTATGTCGTACTTCATGTGCACTTGGTCCATAAAGTCGTCTTTAACGCTCTTTTCCGACTTAAAAAACAAAAATATAGACGAGTTGTTCCTTTCAACTTGTTAAATGAAATGTGAGGCAATTTTCTTTAAGCTCTTTTTTGACCGTATAAACGTGAAAAGATTACCGAGATTTTGTCATTTCGGGCTCGTTATTGGTTACCAAACGACGTGGTTTCGATCGCTTTTTTACTTTTTGGGTCGAGATCACTAAACATGAAAAGTACTCCTTGATCGTAATGGTCAAGTGGTTCTTTCGAGTATCATTTTATACTTTTTCGAGCTCGAGAGACACAAATCTATGAAAAAGGACCCCATTGGAGTTTTCTTTTCTGTGTCTTTTTCAAACTCTCTAAACATGAAAAAGACTCCAAGTTTTACCTATGTCGGACTCGTCACCATGACGAGACTCGAGCTTCTCCTCCCTAGGGCTCGTTAAATTATTACTAGGTTGGATTCGACCGAAGGTTGAACTTATATTACAAACACATGCTATCCCCTTCAAGCTTGTTTTCAAAAATAATTGGGGTACTCGCCAGCAATGGTGGGGGAAATTTTGGAAATCATCATTGATTTTCTATGGCAGCTAGTCACTCTTAAACATTGACACTTTTGCTTCTTGTCAGGTCGGGATATCCATACATCGTCATTTGGCTCTCCGCAGGTTTGGGTTGCCATTTAGCCTCATTCCATCTGATCCATGCTATTTCCATCAAGCCTCTGATCCCTTGGTACCTAAATGCTACCACCCTCCGGAGTCGTGTCACCGATATGTTCAAGAGTATAATCCTTCTGTAGTTTACATCCTTACCTCCTCCTCTGATACTCTATTTCGTCATCTACCACTTGTTCCTTATCTTGTTTCGTTGATGGGGGAAACATTATGGCCCTCCTGTGATGGATTGTCTCTTGTCGATGTCAGCTCATTATCCAGGAGACTGATCTAGAGATCCCCTTTGGTACCTCGGAGCTTGCATGCCTTAATGGCAAGTTCTTCGCACCTGACGGTCGACATTCATCAGTGGTTGCCAATTGGGTGATTCCACGAGTGTTCGACTTTAGCTCATTTTTCACACTTCATGGATTGTACTATACAATACCTTGAGAACCATCTGCATCATTGGTGGTTTCTCTCGCGCTTGTTAATGGTTTTACTCATTGGCTGGTAATCAAGCGACTTTCTGTCATGCTCAACTTCATCACCTCTATTCGCATGCTAGAATTTGTACTATGATCGGTTGGGTTCAAGACCCCGAACTCAGATTACACATGTTTGGGCTACGTGGATTGGTTCGTGATTACATGACTCATTGATGGATGGCAGAGACCATACCTGAGTCTTCATGGATGGCTGTGGCCATACCTTTATCATTATTATGGTCTTATTAGCTGGATGGCTACATCGTATGTCTTTTGGATGGCTGCACCCATGCCTAGACTACATGTATTTCACTATCAGAGATATCAATCATACTTGTGCCTGTAGGTTCTTCCAGATGGTATTCCAGCTCAGTCAGTTTCGTAAAGCATTTCACCCCTCCCACTCTCTTGGGCTTATACTTTAGGGGGCATCTGTTACATAGTAATTTGTCACTGCCTTCATTCTCAGTCCTTCTATTGTGTCATGTGTCCAAATCAAACATGCTCATACTGAACAAATGCTCTCTTATGTTTCCAATTGACCCACTTTCCCTAAGTTATCTGCCTCATCGCAAGAATTGACTTAATATACGTGATGAACAGTGGTCGTAAATAGTCCAACTGCGCTTCCAGCATGGAAGTACATCGATTTCCCGTGACAGTCCGATTTCATGCTCTGTCGCGAGGTTACTTGCTATCTTTAGTGACGATCTAACTAGCCACATCACTTACTAGCGATGTCAGTGCTAAAGCTTAGTTATAAACTTGCGATGATCTAGATTGGGCAAATTCGTTCCAACAGTCAGCCTTCTGGATGTCTCTAGGCCTAGTTGTTGGCATCGTTTGTGTTGCCCTTCCTTCTCTGGTATGGTAGTTCCATCATTTGTGCTACCTTCCTTGGGGATAATCTCTCTCTTCCACCTTTCATGGAGACTCTCTCTCCTATTTAAACACTCACCTTTGCTATGATCAGCTAGTTGGTAATTTCTTGGATTGAGTAGTGCTGTTAGTGCTTTTGAGTTTGATAGATAGCTGGTGTGGGTGTGACAAGTGTGGGATTGTTGATAGCTTGTGGAAGGTTGTGAAGTGCCTTTAACTTTGTGTTAGAACTTATGAGTGAGAGAGAGACTTTGTATGTTGGGAGATCCATCTTCAAAGAGTGCATGCTTGAGAAATACAATGGCTGGATCCTCTGAGAAGGCTTGCGACGTCAAGACTCTGGTTGTAATCTTGCTCTTATTTCATTATTAATACAATAAATGATGTTTTCCTATGTTTTGTATGTAATTTACTTGATAGCTCATGACTTCTTGACTTTGTGAGTAAATAGATCATTGTTGTTTTTCGGTTACGTGCTTTGTTGTATTTCCTTTGAATTGTTTCAGGTTGATCACTCATTGAGGAGAAGAAAGTGAAAGCTGGAGCAGTGCAACGGAACTCCATTGACCACCGGTTGATGTAGGCCTCCAACTCTGATTGTTTAAGGAAATCTATTGTTGATATGTCCTTGCTGTGACTAAACCCACTCTAGGGCTAGAGGGGTTGCCTATGTCCGTAGAGGGAACACTTTCCTGCATCACAATGCTTTAAAGAACAAATTGATTAGTGCTTCTTTACTACATCCCCCCAATTATCACCATGATTACTTCCTTTATTTGGCTGCAGCTAATACCAGTATTGCTATGCTGTTAGTTTGGGACGAAGACAATGGAATGAAGACGTGGTTTATTATCTAAGCTAAAATCTTCTTGATATTGAGTCTCGATATGCTCATGTCGAGAAGCTTTCCTTGGCGGTAGTGCATGCCGTCCAAATATTTTGACACTATATTATTTTACAAAAAAGCACCATGATTTATGATTGAAACCCCATGACATATAAACTAGCTCGCTAGTTACTGTGGGAAAATACTCGAAATGCATCGTCATCCTGTAGGAGTTTGATTTGGAATTTATCGCTGCCAAATCGAAAAAATAACTCGTTTTTGTTGAGTTAATCTGTGCTCTTCCATCTGCAAGCACCCCATCTAATTTTACTGAGTAGATACCCAATGAAACTCTATTTCTAATCAGAAGTCTTGACCCATGGTATGGCAATGTTATTATTTATCTCCAAACCTAGACTTTATGATCTGAGTTGTCCTGATATGACTGACGTTGCATTCAGCATCAGTCCCAACCCTATCGGATACTCGGTGAAAGAGGCTGAGTGGGTATTAAATGATTGCCACTCTCGTTGATGTTGTGTTCATATGCGTGGATATTCCATTGCTTAGAAAATCCTCCATGCTATTTATTTATGACTGTCTATTTTCAAAGACTCCATTCTAGTTGTCCAAAAATGCCATGAATGCTAGATTTTCAACCACAAGCAGCACACCCCAACCACACTCCTACACCTAGTAATTACTGTTGGCCCATTTTCCAAATGAGGCATTGATTTCATGACATGTAACCCTTGCTCGATAGGGGGAAAGGTTATATCATCATCGTCATCGACTATTTTACGAAATGGGCTAAGGCGATGCCTACATAAAATGTTGACAATATTATTACTGCTCAGTTCCTTTTTACCACATCATAGCACGTTTTGGTGTCCCTCAAGCTATCATAATTGACCATGCATCACATTTTCATCAACACATGATGGTAGAGCTAAATTCTCAGTTGGGCCTTCGACATGATAACTTAACTCCTTATTATCCACAAGCCAATGGCTAGGTTGAAGTAGTCAATAAGGTTTTGATTACTATGCTTCAACATACCATTGGGAAGCACAAAAGGTATTGGAATTTAATGCTATTCTCATCTCTTTGGGATTATAGAACTTTTACTAATATGACCATTGGATTCACTTTGTTTCGGCTGGTGTATGGTTTAGAGGCAACTCTTCCAATCGAATGCGAAATCCTTCGCTTAAGATAGATATCGGAATTCTTACGAATACCTCGACTAAAGAGGAGTGGCTACTGTATCTTGAGAGACTTAACAAGAGTCGTTGCATTGCTGTGATGGTCATAAAAACTCAAAAGAAGCGAGGCACAACTCATTTTGACCAAACTGTTTCTCCTTGAACTTTTGTTTAAGGTGACTTGGTCCTTCTTTACAATCAAGCCAATGATAAATTGTGGGCAGGCTATTGAAAAGTGGGCAACAAGAAATGCTAAATTTAGAATGTGCTAAAAATAAAATGTCTAAAAATAGCAGTTTGCCCAGTGAGGTCATTGGCCACCTTGGGTGAGAGGTGAAACTGCTAAAAATAGAAAGTTTTAAAAATAGCATTTATGGGTTCCTTCCTATTTATAGCAGTCTCTAGTCTATCTATAGGAAGTAAAATTAATCTTGGTCTTAACAACAGTTGGAAATATTAATTAATTAATTCAGTTGAGTTAATTAGTTAAGGAAATTCAAATTTGAAGTCTTTGTGGCATGCACATGATTTGTCCACTATGAGGAATTTACCTAATTTCCCTCCCTGTTGCGGATAGAATGAGTTATAATGAGAGAATCAGTTGGACTTAGTTCTAACTAGTCAAGTCTAGTTAGATTATTTTAAAAAGTTGTTAAAATAATAAAATATAGTTTGTTAATGCTTGCATGCATGTGACAACTATTATTTTTAGATAACTGAGGATCCCCTCATGGATGTCAGTTCTGTCAGAGACCCAATTGAGATCAGATGAGTGACAATGTACTATTAGATGCTTGGATCTTCCCATGGAATATTCCTTGCATGCATGAGGAAATAGTGTCCTCAAAGATTGCATGGTTGCACCTATGGTTGACATCAGGTATGATTTGGGGCCAATGCTCATATGTTATGAATTGGACCCCAATCAAAATTGCGCAAGAAAATAGGGGATTGATGGATGGTTGCCAACATATTGAGGCATAGTGAGTCCATCATCATCATCTTTTGATTGTAGGATGTAAAAGATAGCTCTTGAGCTGATATTTTTTGTAAACAGAAGAGGATTTCCACTTGACTGATAATACAATGTCGGGGGTTTTATGCTGGTGCTTTCCCTAGTGATATATCTATGTTATGTGTGATTATTTCTCTTGATCAATCATATGTGTTTATGGTTGATGTTGCTCATGAAATTGATTTTGCTTTCGCTTAATGTTTTGTAGAAGTAGATCATGTGTTTTGCTTTAGTACATTGCAATACCAGTTTTATCTACAGGTGAAAGTTCTACATGGTATCAGAGCATAGTTAATCAAGCAAGGAACAATATACAAGCAAGAGAGAAAGTCAAAGTTTATTATTCGGGATATAGATATCTACTTCTCATCAGAGTTCAGATTTCATCCAGATGCCTTTCACTGGGTTGAGGCTTTAGTATGCCCTTGATGGTAGCTAAAACTACATAGCTTGGAAGGATCACATGGTGGCAGTATTGGAAGATAATGGCATTAAGGACTTCATTGATCAGGATGTCCCCAAGCCTACTAATGCTACTTAGGCTATAGACTAGAAGATGAATGTGCCCAGAGGGAGTTCGAGATCACATAGTCTCGAGCCTCCATGGGTAGGAGACTCCATTTGCAATGTGGAAAACATTGAAATATTTATATCAAAATAGTAGTGATTAGAGGAAGCCGGCACTGAAGGACAAGCTTTGAAAGATCAAGTGTAAGAAGGGCGATACAATCACTACATTCCTGAACAAGATCACCAACTGGAGAGATGAGCTTGTAAGCATAGGGATCACTACTGCTGATAATGATATGGTGAGTCTAGCACTCCTTGGCCTTCCTAAGAGCAGGCATAGCTACCAGGACTCAGTGAATGAAAGGGAAAAACTGCCAGATTGGGAATGACTGTGGTTGGATTTGATGCAGGAGGAGATTAGACGGAACACTAGAGATGGAGCTTCTTCATCAAAGACTGATGATGAAGAGAACTTGGCTTTAAATTCTAAAGCTAAGAAGGGGAAAGGGAAGGCATCCCAATCCAAGTCTTCTCAAGGAGGGAAGAAGTTTGACAAGTCAAAGGTGAGATGCTTTCATTTTCATGAGTTGGGTCACTTTGCTACTAGTTTCCCAAAGAGGAAGAAGTCCAAGAAAGGTTCCTCCCAGGAATATGATGGTGATGCTCTAGCTTCAAAATTTGATATGGATTTCTCACTTATTGCATGCATGGTTTCATCCAGCATGGGATGTGTTTGGTACTTGGACAGTGAAGCTTCATTCCACATGTTAGGTGACAAGACTATTTTCAGCACTTTGGAGGAGAAGAATATCCAGATACGGATCAAGATGGGCGATGATGGAAAGTACTGTGTCTCAGGTGAAGGCACGATTGTGTTTTAGAGGGAGCATGGTTCTCCCCTCTCTCTTTCTAATGTTATGTATGTACCAGGGCTGAAAAAGAATATTGTTTCTATTGCTATGCTTTATGATAAAGGCTATGATGTAGTCTTTAGTTTGGAAAAGGTTTTCGTAAAGCATATCGGCACTGGACAAACCAAACAGTTAGGGATTCGAGTTAAGGATCTCTATAAGTTACAGGTAGAAGACTGTGCTACTTTGAGTTCTAAGGTAGAGGTGATGGATGGCCGTGATATTGGTGAATTATGGCATAGGAAACTGGGCCACTTGCATCATGGGGCCTTGAAGATCATGTAGCAAACTTTTACCGGATTACCCAAGTGCAAGCTAGAGCAAGTGAGCACATGCAATGGTTGCACTTTGGGTAAGTATGAAAAATCTTATTTTCATGATTGGGATGGTAGAGCAGGAGAAGTTCTAGAGCGAGTTCATTCAGATGTATGCAGGCCCTTCTCTATAGGCTCCATCGGAAAGCAAAGGTATTATGTTATTTTTGTTGATGATTTTTCTCATAGATGTTGGATCTACTTCATGCAAAAGAAGGATCAAACCTTCTTGAGGTTTTGTGAGTTCAAAGCTTTGGCAGAGAAAGAATCAAGGATGAAAATAAAGGCCTTGCCAAGTGATAATGGTGGAGATTATATTTCCCAATAGTTTAAGGACTTCTGTGCTTCAGAAGGAATTAAATGGGAACTCACAGAACCTCATAACCCACAACAGAATGGGGTGGCTGAAAGGAAGAACAGATCTATTGTGGACACAGCTCGATCGATGTTGCATGACCAAGTCCTACCACTTCATCTATGTGCCGAGGCACGCAATACAATAGTATATGTTCAAAACAAAAGTCCTCATCATATTTTGGGGATGAAGACATCTATGGAGGCTTTTTCGGGGAAGAGACCAGATGTGAGTCACTTCCACATCTTTGGATCACCAGTCTTCTGTCATGTGACCAAAGATGCTCAGAAGAAGCTAGACCCAACAGCTGAGTTGGGAATACTTGTTGGGTACACTTATATACCTCACAACTATCGTTTGTTTCTGCCTGCCATTCAGAGGACCGTAGTTCTCAGGGATCTGAAGTTCGATGAGTAGTGAGCCATGTGAGCATCACTTGAGAGGGAGCTCAAGTTGCATGGTGATGATGAGGAACTATTAGTTCCTGAGGAGGAGGAGCCCCCTGATGATGCAAAACAGTTGCATGCAAAGATTCCAGTTGTGGAGATCACCACCACTGGAGATTCTTCCAGAGAGGGGTGGAAATGCTCACAGGAAGCTGACAAATTGATGTAGGATATGAGAGAGAATGTGGGGAAACCATTCTCTCAGTGTAGACAGAGGAGATCTCCCGATAGATACACTGGCTACATGGCCCTGGTTGGGGAGTGTGTAGCGCCCGAGCCTTCTTCTTTTGAGGAGGCAGTACAATAGCCAGTTTGGGTCCAATTTGAGTGGATGCAAAGGTAGAGGAGTATGATTCGATCATGTGAAATTGTGTATAGGATGTTGTTCCTAGACCCTGGGACAAGTTAGTGGTTACTGTCATGCGGAAAGAGTTAATATTGCGGACAAAACCAACCTCCCTAGAAGCCTAAGACTTTCTAGTGACAAATAAGACAATTAAGAGCAATCCTTCTCTAAACATGCATTATCATACCAGAAACCAAGTGTTTTAGATCCTACCTGTAGTCGAACGCTGTTGTAGTAGTCTAGCCTCGTCGATCCAGATGAGCTCCTCCTTCACTTCGAAACCTGCATACACTAACAATCAAA